>ML354730.1:52391-87038 GCA_005239505.1 Nicotiana paniculata | reverse complement strand
TTTTAGGAGGCAAAAGGAAGATGGAGGGGCTAAACGAAAGAGTGAATGAGGTTTGATTGATTTGTGAGGGATAATTAGTGGCTCTATTTATATGTGTGTGGAAAGAAAATGACACGGGGGAGGAAATTTGCCACGCTTCTTTATTATGCAATTTTTATCACATGATTCTTATGCGGAAATTGGAACTTGAAAGCGGGCTGCTGGTGGAGAACTTTTAAGAGCCATGCGCCGAGAAAATTAAATGCCTTCTTTTTTTAGATATTTAAGGTCGACAAACCCCAATTATCGTTACTATCTTAAACCATATGGATATGGTAGTTACTAACTTAAAGTCTTACGCATAATTATATTTAACGCAAGTCTATGTCGGCCTATTTCACAACTGACTTTGTACCAGCTAAGTTTGAATTTGTGGTTATGGGTATTTAAGATGGTTTTAATAAATTTGGCATTATATATATGTAACTTTATATATATATATATACTCGTATTCAACATCAGAGGCGGAGTTAGCCTTTCGGCTACGGGTTCGATCGAACCCAGTAGTTTTTGTATAAATTATGTATTTATCTTGAGAAATTTATTGAATACGTATAAATTAGTAATTTAGAACCCAGTGACTTAAAAAGATTAAAATCTTGAACCCGTAAACTTTAAATTCCGGCTCCGCCTTTGTTTTGAACGAAGACGAAAACCTTGAACAACTCAAAAGCTTCATTCTATTCAGCCGGAAGCTTCTTTTCATGATGATACACCTCACATTATGCTTCAATTTCAATACTTTGACCATCCAATTTTATATCTTTGAGCATTATAGTCAAATTTCAATACTTTTGACTTAATCTTTCATGCATGTATTAGAATCAAATTAATTTCATAATAAGAATATTACGTCTGTAGAATAAATTCTGGGTCGAATAATTCAATGTTTGTTTTTTGGATTAAAACCCGCTATTGTTAATAAACTGTATTGCTAATACACCAAATATGTTTGTATTGTTTACTAATGATACCACATAAAAGGCGACATCACGGAGATATTAGCAGCCGCACATATGACGTGCCTTGATTGACTAAACTACCTGCCTTTATTTGACATTATCTAATTTATCTTCGGCTAGTTTTGACTTTCAAGTTAGTTACTGGCACTTAATAAATAACTATATTCCAGTCTAACTGATTGGATTTATAGCCTTATGTTTCAACTATGTTATTAAAAATAAAATAAATAAAAAAGTGTAATCCTTCTCTTTTAGAGCATGTTACCAATAGTTTTGGATATTTATTACGGGAAAATATATGAGTCAGTTTGAAGTACTTTTAAACTCTTAATTAACGTTTTTAATTCGTAGGAGTGTCATTACTACTTTACAATTTCATCGTAGTTATATATACAGACGCAATCACACCAAACATCGTAGTTAAACCGAAACTAATCGTATGTGTTACGACTCCACTTATGGGCCGCGATGGGCACCCGGTACCTTACTCAATCGAGCACTAACATAACTGTAACGATCCGATCGGTCGTTATGTAGAACCTGCATTATAATTACTGTTATTGCCTTGTCATAGGTTGGTATTACTGTTATTGATGTGTTAGAGTTGGTAGGCTCGGAATCGGAATGATTGTAGTGAGAATTTAGTCACATAGTCTTTAGAAATAGTCTTATAGTTGGAAAAGTCAACTGAGAGTTGACTTATTGGTAAACAACTTCGGAATGCGAATTTTAGCTTCGTTAGGTGATTTGGGATTTAGGAGTGTGTTCAGAATATTTTTGTAATTTCCGGTGTAGAATTAGGCTTGAATTGACGAAAGTTAGTTTTTGGTGATTTCCGGTCGGCAGTGAAAAATAGGCTATCGGGGTCCGAATGGAGTTTCGGAAGTTGAACATATTTGTAATGTCATTTTGGACATATCTGCAAAATTTCAGGTCAATCAGAGTTGTTTTGGATAGTATCGGCATCGTTGGTGGAATTTAGAAATTTCAAAGTCCTTAGGCTTGAATCCGATGTGATTTTGGTATTCAGATGTTATTTTTGGTGTTCCGAGAGTGCAACTAAGTTTGAATGATCATTTATGATGTGCTGGTAAATTTGGTTGGGGTCCCGAGGGGCTCGGGATTGATTTTGGATGAGTAACGGGCATTTTGGCTTTGGAAAAGTCTGTTGTTTTTCTGGTGTTAGCACAACAGCATTTTGTGCATCGCGATCGCGAGGTCAGAGTCGCGATCGCGTAGGGTGGAGTGAGGCCAGGAGGAAATTGCTCAGTACGGTTGCGGAGGTCGGGCTGCGATCGTGTAGCTTTGGGGGTTGCTTATTTGCGATCACGCTATGTCAGGTCGCGATCGCGTAGGGTTGGCAGGCCTGAGTCTGGGGTCACGCGTTGTTCTTCGCGAACGCGGTCGATGGTTCGCGATCGTGTATGTTCAGGTAATAAGGAACCGCGATCGTGTGGGCTTTGTTGCGATCGTAGAGAGTATATTTGGGAAGCTGAGGATTAGTGAATCACGATTGCGATGTGGGTCCCGCGACGGCGATGAATAAGGAACTGGGCAGTATATAATTAAACCTCCGCAACTATTAAACCCTTTTACACCATTTTTGAACCGGAAAAGAGCTTTGAGGAAATTTTGAAGAGTGGAAACTATTGTGCTTCATTGAGGTAAGGATTTTGGACCCTAAAACTCGATTATGGGTGATTAAAGAACATAATATCAGTGTTTAATTCATGAAAATCAGTAGAAAAGATGGGGTTAAGGCTTGAGATTTTGATACCTTTAGGGATCGATTTGAGGGGTCAAACGAACTCCGATTTTAGCGTTCTTTATATGTACGGACTCGTGAGATGACGAAGAATATTTTGGTAAAAACTTTTTGAGTTCCGAGACGCGGGCTCGTGGGTCGAGTTTTGGCTAAATTTCGGATTTTATGCTAAAGTTGGTACTTTTCAATTGGAATTCATTCCTTAAGCATAATTTGATGATAAAAATCTGAACTTGGTAGATTTGGAGCGCTCATAAGTTGATTCGAGAGGCAAGCGAGTTGCAGAGTAGCTTTTCGGGCAGTTTGAGATAAGTAATGTCTTTAAATCGTGTCCTAAGGGTATGAAACCCCGGATTATGCATCCTTTCACGGATTTTGGAATGCAAGGATTGGAAATTCGGAAATATATTCCTTTTTAGGAAACTATTGAGTTGCGAACCCGATTTTAAAGCCTATGCTTAATAGTATTGATATAATTTGGGTTGCAAGCCATGTTTGGGGCCTAGTGCCGATCTGTTTACCCCTTGGGGGCTGTTTTTACTATTTTCTTCACTTGATATGTTATGATTTTCATTCAGTCTTTTCTTGATAATTGTTTTGACACTCAAAGTATTTTGATATTATTTCTTGAAAATAAAATAAAATATTATTTTGGGTCGAGAACCCGGTATAATGATGGCCCGAGTGGCATGTTGAGAGTGTCTAACTGAGTGAGGCTATGAGCCAATATTGTGAGGATGTTATGATACGAGAGAGGCCGAGGGCCAATATTGTGAGTGATTTATGCCATGATGTGGCTGGCCGAGGGCCAATATTGTGAGAGATTTATTCCATAATGTGGCTTGTTATAGCGCTTGGGTTGTAGGAGCCCCTCCGGAGTCTGTACACACCCCCAGTGAGCGCAGGTACCTATTGAGTGCGAGTGATGCCCACAGGGCTGATACTGAGTGACTGTGAGGTTGCCCGCTGGGCTGATACTGAGTGATGGTGAGGTGCTGAGGGAAATTGTTATAGGAAATAATTATGGCCCGAGGGGCAGATTTATGATGATTTTACTGAGTTTTTGACTGTGATTCACTTCATTTTTCGAACTGATTTTACTGAGATATATTGAAATTATACTTGTTTCAAAGGATTTTCTTGAAATTGGTTTTTGAACTTAAGTATTTGATGAATACTTTATGGTGACTTAGTGTTTTACTCTTTTTGTGAATTGGTGTATCTATGTTGTGTGTTTCGTATTTCTCAGACTGTGATTTATTTTCATTACTACTGAGTTGGTGTACTCATCATTACTCCTCGTGCCTCTGTGCACAGATCCAGGTACCGGTTTAGAGCAGTAGCTGTCTTCGTTCGTATTCAGCAGCTTACGGGATTTCGAGGTAGCTGTTCAGCGTCCACAACTTCTCCATTTCCCTTTGCTTAATTTAGGGATGACTATTCTGCAGCGGTAATTGCAAACAGAAAGGGGGGATTGGTTTGAATAGCCCTATTGACCAGGAGAGTCAGTATTACCGCAGCTTTGACTCTGTTGCAGGTATGAAGTGAGTTCCATACCATGAAAAAGATTTCAATGGGACCAGGAAGACGCCCCCTCCCCCCTCTTTTTTTATTCTTTTTCAAAAAAAAAAGAGACGAGGACCTTTATTAGTATTTATTTCATAGACATTGATTAAGACATTAGTAGAGTTAGTTTAATTCTTAGATGCTCGTGACCATGTTGACTCCAGTCTTGGTAGAGTTGTTTAGACTGTTAGATTATTATGGGGGCGTAAAGACTTAAAGAGATTATTTAACGTTTTGGTTGCTGCTTATTGTTGATTTTTTTGAAGTATTATAATAGAATGAATGAGTAATTAGTTGATAGTTGGTTAGTCTAGTTCCAAGATAGGCGCCATCACGACCTGTTAGGATTTGGGGTCGTGACAAGTTGGTATCAAGGCTCTAGGTTGCATAGGACTCAACGGTCATGAGCAGGTTCAGTAGAGTCTTGCGGATCGGTACGGAGACGTCTGTACTTATCCCCCCCACCCTGCAGAACTCTTAGGAAACATCTCTATTTTCTTGAACTCTTTCGTGCCAATCTATTGATTCTTGAAATCTAAACTCATGTTGTTTCATTCTCCCACAGATGGTGAGGACACACAATACCGATCAGGGTGACCAGACACCAGTTAGACCCACAAATAGTCGGGGTCGTGGTGGAGTTAGGGGACCAGCCCGTGCAGCAGCCGGGGACAGTTCCATAGGATCCCTCTATCGTTCAGGATCAGGTTCCTGCCGATGGTGCTCCAGCGGGACAGGCTCAGGCACCGGCAGTGCCTAGGGTTATTCCGGATCTTCAGGAGACCCTGGCTCAAATATTGACGGTGTGTACCAGTTTGGCTCAGGCAGTTGCTATGTCTACTACTGCCACTACAACTCAGGCTGGGGGAGGCATTCAGACTCCAGCTGCCCGGACACCTGAGTAGGTTGTATAGGGTATTCAGGCACCGGGGGTAGTCCCAGCCCAGCCGGTTGCTCCAGTTCAGAACTATGTGAATTCTGTTATGCCTGAGGATGAGCAGTGCAGGCTGGAGAGGTTCAGTAGACATCAGCCTCCGACTTTCAGCGGTACAGAGGGAGAGGATGCCCAAGGGTTTCTAGATAAGTGCTAGAGGATACTACGTACTGCCGGTATTTTGGAGACCAGCGGGGTCTCATTTGCTATATTTCAGTTTGCTGGTGCTGCTTTCACTTGGTGGGAGGTATTTGAGAGGCATAGGCTGGTTGGTTCAGCACCACTCACCTGGCAGCAGTTCTCCATGCTCTTTTGGAGAAGTATGTTCTTCAGTTCCACAAAGAGGGGCAACGCAGACAGTTTGAGCAGCTGCGCCAGGGAGAGTTGGCAGTTACTCAGTACGAGATGAGGTTTTTCGAGTAGGCTAGACATGCTTCTGAGTTAGTCCCTACTGATAGGGAAAGGATCAGGAGGTTTGTAGATGGTCTCACGCATCAGCTTTGGATTTTGATGACCAGGGAGAGAGTGTCTAGAGCTACATTTGAGAAGGTAGTTGACATTGCTCGGGACATTGAGTTGGTTCGTAGGCAGGAGCGTGAGGAGAGGGAGACCAAGAGGCCTCGGGGATCAGGTAGCTTCAGTAGTGCCCTTTCTAGAGGGCAGTTTCAGCATAGCAGAGGTCGTCCATTTAGACCTCCACATCCAGTTTGCCCAGCTTACAATGGCGTATCTTCGGGGCAGGGTCCTCGCAGCTCTCATCAGGGTCGTTCATCTTTTAGTTCCCTTCCAGCTCAGAGCTCCGCCCGGGCATCATCTTATCAGGTTTCTTCTATGAATGGTTCATCCGATATTTATCATAGTTCCAAGGGTTCTTGTCAGTTTTCATCTCCAGCTCCAGGTGGTTGTTATGAGTGTGGAGAGTTCGAACATGAGTGGAGGCAGTGTCCCCCTCGTATTGGTAGTTCATCTCAGCAAAGGGTTCAGCCCTCGACTTCAGCCCCATCCACTTCACCACCTACCCAGGCAGCCAGGGGTGGTGGTCAGGAAGCTATAGGCCGCCCTAGAGGGGGAGGTCGAGCAGGTGGAGGCCAGCCATGCATTTTGCACTTCCGGCTAGGCCTGACGCTATGGCCTCAGATGTAGTGATTACAGGTACGATCTGAGTTTGTCACAGTGATGCTTTGGCTTTATTTGACCCTAGTTCCACGTACTCGTATGTTTCATCTTATTTTCCCCACTTTCTGAATATGTCCCGTGAGTCTTTACTATTATTGTGGACCATGTGTATCGGTCATGTCTTATATCTATTGGGGGTCTAGAGACCCGAGTGGACTTGATGTTACTCAGTATGGTTGATTTTGATGTAATTCTGGGCATGGATTGGTTATCACCATGTCATGCTATCCTTGATTGTCACGCTAAGACCGTGACCCTAGCTATGCCTGGAGTTTCGAGAGTTGAGTGGAGAGGATCTATAGATCACCTAGCAGAGTGATTTCTTATTTGAAATCTCAGCGTATGGTTAAGAAAGGGTGTGAGTCTTATCTTGCTTTCGTGAGGGATGTTAGTAGTGAGACTCCTTTTGTTGATTCTGTTCTTGTGGTCCGTGATTTTCCGGACGTATTCCTTGCAGACCTGCCAGGCATGCCACCTCATAGGGATATTGATTTTGGTATTGACTTGGTGCCAGACACCCAACCTATCTCTATTCCACCTTACCGCATGGCACTAGAGGAGTTGAAAGAATTGAAAGAGAAGCTTCAGGAACTCTTAGATAAGGGGTTCATTCGGCCTAGTGTGTCACATTGGGGTGCACCGATGTTGTTTGTGAAAAACAAAGATGGCTCCACACGCATGTGTATTGGTTATAGGCAGCTGAATAAGGTTACGCTGAAGAACCAGTAACCTTTGCCCCGTATTGATGACTTGTTTCATCAGCTTCAGGGAGCTAGGGTGTTCTCCAAGATCGATTTGAGGTCGGGGTATACCAGTTGAAGATTCGGGAGTCTGACATTCCGAAGACTGCTTAGAGGACCAGATATGGTCATTAGGAGTTTCCGGTTATGTCATTTGGGCTAACCAATGCCCCAGCCACGTTCATGCAATTGATGAACAATGTGTTTCAACCTTACCTTGATTCGTTCATCATTGTATTCATTGATGACATACTGGTTTATTCCCGTAGCCAAGAAGAGCATTCTCAGCACTTAAGGGTTATGTTACAGAGGTTGAGGGAGGAGAAGCTTTATTCAAAATTCTCCAAGTGTGAGTTTTGGCTTGGCTCAGTAGCTTTCTTGGGGCATGTGGTGTCTAGTGAGGGTATTCAGGTTGATCCGAAGAAGATTGAGGCAGTTCAGAGTTGGCCCAGACCGTCCTCAGCTACTGAGATTAGGATTTCCTTAGTCTGGCAGGATATTACCGTCGCTTTGTGGAAGGATTCTCTTCTAGTGCTTCACCATTGACCAGATTGACCCAGAAGGGTGCTCCATTCAGATGGTCTGATGAGTGTGAGGAGAGCTTTCAGAAGCTCAAGTCAACATTGACCACATGTCCGGTATTGGTTTTGCCTACTGGTTCGAGTTCTTACACAGTCTATTGTGATGCTTCTAGAGTTGACTTGGGAGCGCTATTGATGCAGGACGGTAGGGTGATTGCCTACGCGTCTAGACAGTTGAAGGTGCACGAGAAGAATTACCCAGTGCACGATCTTGAGGTAGCTGCCATTGTTCATGCCTTAAAGATTTGGCGCAATTACTCGTATGGGGTACAGTGTGAGATTTTCACTGACCATCATAGCTTGCAGTATCTGCTGAGGCAGAAGGATTTGAATTTGCGGCAGAGAAGATGGTTGGAGCTTCTCCAGGATTATGACCTTACTATTTTGTATCACCCGGGAAAGGTCAATGTAGTGGCCGATGCCTTGAGTCGCAGGGCCGAGAGTTTGGGGAGTCTAGCATACCTTGCGGCAGCAGAGCGACCTTTAGCACTTGATGTTCAGGATTTGGAGGGTCAGTTGGTGATATTGGATTTGTCAGACCCTCCACGGGTATTACCTAGCATGGCTTCATGGTCTTCTCTCTATGACCAGATTAGAGCTCGGCAGTATGATAATCCGCATTTGTTAGTACTTCAAGTTAGGGTCCGTCGAGATGATTCCAGGGATGTGACTATTGGTGATGACGGTGTTATGATGATGCAGGGCCGTATTTGTGTGCCCAATGTGGATGGTATTCGAGAGTTGATATTAGCAGAGGCTCACAACTCACGATATTCCATTCATCCGGGTGCCGCAAAGATGTACCAGGATCTGAGACAGCAGTATTGGTGGAGGCGGATGAAGAGAGATATTGTTGAGTATATAGCACGGTGTCTCAACTGTCAGCAAGTCAAGTATGAGCACTAGAGACCAGGTGGATTACTTCAGAGGTTAGATATTCCGGAGTAGAAGTGGGAGCGGATTACTATGGACTTTGTAGTTGGGCTTCCACGTACTTCGAAGGGTTTTGATGCTATTTGGGTCATTGTGGATAGATTGACCAAGTCCGTGCACTTCATTCCTGTTGGTACTTCTTATATTTCAGAGTGATTAGCTGGTATTTACATTAAGGAGATTGTCCGATTCATGGAGTTTCAGTTTCTATTATTTATGACAGAGGTACTCAGTTCACATCTCAGTTTTGGAGGGCCGTACAGAGAGGTATGGGTACTGATGTAGAGTTAAGCACTGCATTTCATCCTCAGACTGACAGGCATTCGGAATAGACTATTCAGATTTTGGAGGATATGTTACGGGCTTGTATGGTTGATTGGTGGTTCATGGGATCAGTTTCTGCCACTAGCGGAGTTTGCATATAATAACAGCTACTAGTCCAGTATTCAGATGGCTCCGTACGAGGCTTTATATGGTAGGAGGTGTAGATCTCCGGTTGGTTGGTTTGATCTTGGTGAGGCTAATTTATTGGGCACAAATTTGATTCAGGATGCGTTGGAGAAAGTGAAGTTGATTCAGGAGCGACTTTGCACGGCGCAGTCTAGGCAGAAGAGTTATGCAGACTGGAAAGTCCGGGATGTGTCTTTTATGGAAGGTGATAAGGTACTGCTGAAAGTATCACCTATGAAGGGTGTTATGAGGTTCGGAAAGAGAGGAAAGCTGAGCCCACAGTTTATTGGTCCTTTTGAGGTACTTCAAAAGGTTGGAGAGGTGGCTTATAGATTTGCCTTGTCACCCAGCCTATCAAGTGTTCATCTGGTACTTCATGTGTCGATGCTCAGGAAGTATGTTGGCGACCCGTATCATGTGTTATACTTCAACACAGTTCAGCTCGAGGGTGATATGTCATATGAGGTAGAGCCAGTAGCAATTTTGGATCGTCAGGTCAGAAAGTTGAGGTCTAAGAATATAGCTTAAGTGAAAGTACAGTGGAGAGGTCAGCCAGTGGAGGAGGATACTTGGGAGACCGAGCGAGAGATTCAGAGCAAATATCCTCACTTGTTTGAGACTCCAGGTCCAATTCTAGACCCGTTCGAGGACGAACGTTTGTTTAAGAGGGAGAGAATGTAACGACCCGGTAGGTTGTTACGTAGAACCTGCATTATAATTACTGTTTGAACGGGAAAAGAGCTTTGAGGCGATTTTGAAGAGAGGAAATCATTGTGCTTCATTGAGGTAAGGATTTTGGACCCTAAAACTCGATTATAGGTGATTAAGGAACATAATATCAGTGTTTAATTCATGAAAATAAGTAGAAAAGATTGGGTTAGGGCTTGAGATTTTGAGACCTTTTAGGGATCGATTTGAGGGGCCAAAAGAACTACGATTTTAGCGTTCTTTATATGTACGGACTCGTGAGATGACGAACAACATTTTGATATAAAAATTTTCGAATTCTGAGATGCGGGCCAAGGGCTCGGGTTTTGGCTAAATTTCGGGTTTTATGCTAAAATTGGTACTTTTCAATTGGAATTCATTCCTTAAGCATAATTTGATGATAAAAATCTGAACTTGGTAGATTTGGAGCACTCGGTAGTTGATTCGAGCGGCAAGCGGGTTGCAGAGTAGCTTTTTGGGCTAGTTTGAGATAAGTAATGTCTTTAAATCCTTTCCTGAGGGTATGAAACCCCGGGCAATGCATCCTTTCACGGATTTTGGAATGCAAGGATTGGAAATTTTAAAATATATTCATTTTTAGGCAACTATTGAGTTGCAAACCCGATTTTAAAGCCTATGCTTAATAGTATTGATATACTTTGATATAATTTGGGTTGCAAGCCATGTTTGGGGCCTAGTGCCGATCTATTTACCCCTTGGGGGCTGTTTTTACTATTTTCCTCACTTGATATGTTATAATTTTCACTCAGTCTTTTCTTGATAATTGTTTTGACACTCAGAGTATTTTTATATTATTTCTTGAAAAAAAAATGAAACACTATTTTGGGTTGAGAACTCGGTATAATGATGGCCTGAGTGGCATGTTGAGAGTGTCTGACTAAGTGAGGCTGCGGGCTCATATTGTGAGGATGTTATGATACGAGAGAGGCCGAGGGCCAATATTGTGAGTGATTTATGCCATGATGTGGCTGGCCGGGGGCCAATATTGTGAGTGATTATGCCATGATGTGGCTTGCTATAGCGCTTGGGCTGTAGGAGCCCCTCCGGAGTCTGTACACACCCCCAGTGAGCACGAGTACCTACTGAGTGCGAGTGATGCCCCCGGGACTGATACTGAGTGACTGTGAGGTTGCCCGCTGGGCTGATACCGAGTGATGGTGAGGTGCTGAGGGAAATTGTTACAATAAATGATTATGGCCCGAGGGGTAGATTTATGATGATTTTACTGAGTTTTTGACTGTTATTCACTTCATTTTTCAAACTAATTTTACTGAGATGTATTGAAATTATACTTGTTTCAAAGGATTTTTTGGAAATTGGTTTTCGAACTTAATATTTGATGAATGCTTTATTGTGACTTGGTGGTTTACTGTTTTTGTGAATTGGTGTATCTGTGCTGTGTGTTTCGTATTTCTCAAACTGTGATTTATATTTATTACTACTGAGTTGGCGTACTCATCATTACTCCCTGTGCCTCTGTGCCCAGATCCAGGTATCGGTTTGGAGCATTAGCTGTCTTCGTTCGTATTCAACAGCTTACGAGATTTTGATGTAGCTGTTCAGCATCCACAACTTCTCCATTTCCCTTCCTTTATTAGTATTACTATTTATTTCATAGACATTGATTAAGACACTAGCAGGGTTAGTTTTATTTCTTAGATGCTCGTGACCATGTTGACTTTAATCTTGGGAGAGTTGTTTAGACTGTTAGATTATTATGGGGGCGTAAAGACTTAAAGAGATTATTTAATGTTTTGGTTGCTGCTTATTGTTGATATTTTTGAAGTATTATAATAGAACGAATGAGTAATTAGGTGATGGTTGGCTAGCCTAGTTCCACGACAGGCGCCATTATGACCTGTTAGGATTTGGGGTTGTGACAATAACATATCTTTCTTATCACACTATTATGGGAAAATGGGATGAAAGGGTCATCATGACATAACCGAAATAAAACATAATCAAATGCTAGTATAGGCCGACCTAACATCATATAAGAACTTACACATGTGACATACGGGCCTATAAGGCTAACATGATCATTTGTAAACTCAAAACATAGGCCGACAAGTCCATACAAGTATCCATATACCTGACATCTGTCTACAAGCCTATAAGACTACATAAATGTCATATAGGTTGGGACAGGGCCCCACCATACCAGTCAATACATATCCTAATCATACTGACCAAATAGGCAACCCGGAGCAAATGGAGTGCAGCAACACCTTCCGCTGAGCTGATAGCCTACTAGGAGCACGGTCAACCTGTCTATCAGGACCTGCAGGCATGAAACGCAGCGTCCCCAAGAAAAAGGGACGCTAGTACGAAAAAGTACTTAGTATGTAAGGTCAAAAAGCATAAATAAGAACAGTAATGTAAAGAGAGATATAAGAGATACAACCTGTAGCATCTGAGTGCCTCTAAGAGAGAGTGACATGAAATTCTTGATACGTATATATACATAATCTTTTAAAAACATCTGCCTTTGTGGGCATCATCATCATCACATCGTACCCGGCCTCAAAGAGGACTCGATAAAAATACGGCCACGTGGAGCTCGGTAAAACCCAACTGATTAGAAGTTGCACAATAGGTGCCGTACCCGACCGACTATAGCGCGACTCTATATAGTAAAATAGATATTATATCTAATGCATGTTGGACTCCGGGAATCACGCTCTAAACCTTTTGGAGTGACGTAAGTTAGTTGCTCCTTCTATTAACATTATGGACATCATACCATGAATATGAACTTCACTAGGAACCAAGTATTATACATACGTTCTTAGAATAACTTTGTAAGGAAAGAACAACATTGACCACCTTAGTTGCAAGGAATAAATTCATTATGAAATACCGTATCGTTTATGTTCGTTTCACTTTAGATCATGCCAAAAGAATGAAGGAAGAGTTTTAACATACCTTAACCAAGTTGAGTCCTTAATACCTTCCAAGTAACTCTTCAAACAAAACAACTCAATATATCATATCATAAGGAGATTCAAAATCAGTGTTGAGCAAAGGCAAGTCTCTAACTTAAGCTAGTAGCTCGTTTACGTAAATTCGGGCAGCATCTCCCCTATAACAAGGCCCTCCTCCAATACCATATACCAACAACACCAAGAAAAAATCATTTACAACATGTATGCATTATTTCTCAACCTTATCTCCACCACAATATATCACAAAATAGCCAACACACCCTAATCACTTCATACATGAAACGACAACAAAAGTGGTGTCAAACAACCTTAAAAAAAATAACGACGAACAACCAACCCAACATTCCGTCATTATGTGTTGTTTTCCCTCACCTTTTATCCTCCAAAAATCCATAAAACATCAGCACAAGAGGCCAACAGAAAACATCCCACAAACAGTCCACTACAAGTCAAATAACTCGAACTCATGGCTTCCGATCATCGTCCCGTGAGTTCTAACTATTAGGAAACACATTTATCAACCTTCCTAGATATTTAAACACTTAAATACATATATTAGACTTTTCTTAACTATGAAGTACCTTCCAAAACTCTAACTACAGAGAAAAAAGAGAGCAGTATAATGACACTTACGTCGTAGGGATCGTTTTGAATAATTTAATTTATGTACTTTCAAAGACGATCTCATTTCTGAGCTTAAATCAATTGACTTACAACGTACTCTCACGTAGGAAAATATAGGGTGTAACATCATTCCCCCCTTTGGAATATTCTTCCTCGAATGTTGACTGGTGCACTTATTTGTGTCTTAAATAATAGCTTTTACGAATACTTTAATATTGTCTTTGCCATATAGGGAGTTTTTCGGTGAATAAATCCAAAGGCTAGGGAATTCCCTCCTTTAGGACTCTTTCTCACACCACAACCTGTGGTCGTAATTCTTCCAATCTTTTAACATTTTCTACCTTATTTCATGCAGCCGATACGATTCTGACCTTGTATGTGCGCCTATGCAACTCTTCTCTCCTTTTTCCTCCAGCATTTAGCCAATATCTAGACCTCACTTGTAAACATATACATAACTCGACAAGTTATCCTTCTTGGCATCTACAGCTGTACTGAAGTTCTTCACTCGGTACTTTGTCGAACTTATGACTATTGATATATCTTGTTTCATAAGCCCATTTATCTATACTTATGGATTTGCTACATCTAGGTGGGTCATACTATACCATAATACTTACTTCAGTTTATTATTACAGTGATTTACAACCCAACTATAGGTTACGTTGTCGCTGCTTATCCAGTATGTATAAATCTAAGTCCTTTAATGCTTCCTCATTGTTGTTCATCTTAAGAATGACAGCCTAATCTCATCTCATACTTTGAAACTTTTATCCATACATTATTGATTCGCCTTAATGTTGATCCATAATCTACTACTGATAACTTGAAACCTCTCATGTAATATACCGTCACTAGGGCTCACGTCTCATCGGGGAAAATCTGAAGTTATTTTCCTGATCAACTTAGGGAAGATACTATACTCCAATAACTATATTTCATAGCACCCCAATGTGATTCATCCTATGGGGGTATTCAAATCCCGTTCAGTTCATGAAATACTTGTTCTCAAAATCATTACTCAATCAAAGGCCTAAACGTCATCCTCTTATCTTTTGTCACAGTTACACCCTTACTTTACTACCAGGGTAGCATTCCATCTCTTCTAAATTCTCCTAGTTTTAAAATCCTTTTAGTTCACTAATGCTATACTGAGCTTTTTATAACTTTATGGAAACCATCAACTCTCTTGTTGTGATGGGTTAAATCCCGAGGACTTACCTATTCTCGTTACCTTCTCACTCACATTTTCTTATCCTTAATGTTGTCTAGCTAAAACCTTGTTGCTCTATCATACATTATCTTGCAACCTATGCATATCTATTTATAATACTTGCAACATTCCTTTTAACATTCTAGCACCATAGATTTCCTTTCATGCCTTCCCAATCGCCTTTAAATGTAAGCAATTACTTTTCCTGGTCGTTCTGCCACTTGCTGCATGGACACTTGGCTTATCTTAGTTCCCATGAATATTGGAGTTCCCTGTATCTCATATGATCTCAATTATCAAATCTTGATTTTTTTTTCTTCTTCTTATTCATTAGCCACGATAGGCGCCACTTTCTTATGGAGTGCATACGACATTATAGTGAGACTGCTGTTACAAGACCATTTCTTCTTTAGGTCACTATGCTTATGCTGAAACCTACTTCCTTATTTCCTTAGCTAGTCTTTCGTTCCAGTGCTTAGGGAAGAACTTCTGACTCTTGTAAAGCTTCTTATTACATTGTATACCCCACGGTATTTCTGATGTTCTTACTCGTCTATCATTACTCGTAGTTACTTATCTTCACGCCCTTATGCTCGTAGGGTTGCTTCTGAATTGAAATTTAGTTGTCTCCCTAGTGGCACTCCCTTTTATTTCTGTAACACTTATATTGTACCTTCTACTACTCCAACTACTATCTAAATATTTCTCGAGGATTACAATGACGTATTTGAGAGACTGAATTTCCTTGGGTTTCACTATGTTTATCTTGCATGATCTACTGATTTGTCTGTATCCTCCTATCTAGCCATAACTAGGCTCTTCCTGAATCAACTATAGTCTACCTGTTGGTCTACTCTCATATCTGTATTTTATGTAGCACCTCTTGGTTTATGTCCTTTTTCTTAACTTACCTCTCGTACGAGATCCTTATGTATCAAGTGTTCATTTCCACTTATTTATCAATCTCATCGAGTGGAAAGCCTTATTGTTTTTCCCCAGCATCTATCTTGCATAATGTTCTAGAGTCATATTATATCTGTAGGATCTGAATAAAAGTAATCTCATTCCTTTCACCTTTTTACTGCATTCTTACTTTACCATTTGATAGTTACCTCTTCATCTTTGGCATTTTTTTCACATCTTCATTGACATATTACTCGCCTTGCTGTAAAACTTCTACACTAGGGATAATTGAATTTCTTACGCACAAGGGTGACACCTGGGGTAACTGGTACATTTAGTCCTTTAAGCTTAACTCTACTCATAGTGCTTGCTTTAGGGAGCGTCTTCGTGAATGACCTTTAAAGGTTATTCTTCAGTTGTCCATTCTATTATTGTCCAAACACGATCTCTTAAATTCTCACGATGCCGACTATTGCCAATTTCCTCGATCCCTAATTCATGTTTAGTTTCTCTTGTTCACCAGCCCATACTGTTTTTTATTACTCTGGGGTCTAACTTTTTCCTTTGGAAATCACGTTTGAGTCACGAACTTATTTCTCGAAATGAGGATGTGACTTTATGACCTATGCTCTTTTGTTGCCTCAAGGACTGTTACCTCTCATTTTTTCTTTCCAATGATTATATTCGGTAATACTGTCATTTGTTTTCTACCATTTTCATCCACGTATCACATCTTACTCATAATGCTTTATTAACTCTCTTCTTTTTTTCCATGCTAGCATTTATGTCTATCACTTTATTTTGAAAACTCCAACAAAACGTTCCTTAACTTTTAGCTCCTCCTGCTTCATCTCACTGGTTCTTCGGGACACCTAACATTCTATCTCTCTCTCTTTTTACTAGGGGCAGGAGTCATACTATGATGAATATTTATCCCTTCTAGGATTCCACTGCTTATCTTCTAAAATTTATCAACATTCTAGTATTCATATCTGACTGTTCTATTATAAAGTGCACCATAGGGATGTCTCGCAAGGATATCTATTACCACATTTTCACTTTCCTTTGGAAATGTTAGCTAATGATAATAATCATCCAACATTTTTGGGTTACATCAACCCTAACCCGATCCTGATTTCTCTTCCTTCTCTTAACTATATATGTTGGCTCCCATGGAGCATAAGTGAGGCGGGTGTGACCAATTGTACATACCTTTGTTACAATTGTAGGTAATTCAAAATGCTTGTATTTCTCTGCTTGAATCGTAAATACAAACAATCTTCATTAACTGGGCGCCTCATATCTGTATATAATGTAGCACCTCTTGGGTTATGTCCTTTTTATTAACTTACCTCTCGTATGAGATCCTTATGTATCAAGTGTTCATTTCCACTTATTTATCAATATCATCGAGTGGAAACCCTTATTGTTTTTTCCCGGCATCATGTTTGCATAATATTCTGGAGGCATATTATATCTATAGGATCTGAATAAATGCAATCTCATTCCTTTCACCTTTTTACTGCATTCTTACTTTACCATTCAATAGTTACCTCTTCATATTTGGCATTTTTTTCACATCTTCATTGACATATTACTCGCCTTGTGGTAAAACTTCTACACTAGGGATGATTGAATTTCTTACGCACAAGGGTGACAACTGGGGTAACTGGCACATTTAGTCCCTTAATCTGTGATGACCCAAAAAGTCATCTCTCATTTTTACAAGTCAAAACTTTCGAGGCCTTGAAAATCTCCTTTTATTTCACCTCATTGTGCATGCGTAGCTCGGGTGTATATTCGGGAAGCTTTGATATGAAAAACTGAGAAAAAGGCTAGTTTTGCCTTTAAAATTGAATTTAAGTTGACTTCGGTACACATTTTGGGTAAACGGACCCGAACCCGTGATTTGACGGTCCCAGAGGGTCCGTAGGAAAATATGGGACTTGGGCATATGCCCGGAATCGAATTCCGAGGTCCCAAGCCCGAGAAATGAATTTTTGAAAGAAATTGTTTTACTGAAAATATAAGAGTTTTTGGAAATTTGGTTATATTTGAAATTTATGGTATCGGGTCCGTATTTTGGTTCCGAAGGCTGGTACAAGTTCAATATGATAATTATGATATGTCTATAAAATTTGGTAAGGAATGGAGGTCGTTTGATGTGATTTGGACCCGTATTTGTAAAATTTTAGACTTTGAAAGTTTTGAGATTTTTCTTTGATTTCTATGCTCAATTCGTTGTTTAAGATGTTATTTTGGCGATTTGATCGCACTAGTAAGTCCGTAAGATGTTTTTGAGGTTGTGTACATGTTTGGTTTGGAGCCCCGAGGGCTCAGGTGAGTTTCGGATAGGCGTCGGGGTGATTTTTACTTAGAAAATCTGGTGTCTTGTGGCTATTGCTGGTGTCCAGGAAATTTACCCTATGCGAACGCCTGGGTATCCATGCGAACGCAATGAACATGCGGGGAAGGGGGCTGGGTAACACTATGCGATCGCATAGTACAGGGTGCGAATACGGAGCATAGGAAAATTACTCTATGCGAACGCACCCATGTAGTCGCGAACGCGGCCAAGGCTCGCGAACGCATAGAGTAAATGTCCAGTCTTCTTAAAAAAGTAGCAAAAACGGGCATTCTTCAGAAACTCATAACTTCTTCTTTCAAACTCAAAATTGGGCGATTTTCTAAAGGGAACTTCACTACAAATTCATAGGTATGTAATCTTAGACTCATTTTCTTCCATTTTCATTAACACCCATTAGATTTCTAAGCCTAAATCATGTTCTTAAGGGTAGAAAATTAGGGGTTTGGGTAGAGTTAGGGCTTTTTGTATAATTGGAATTTAGACCTCGTTTTGGGGTCGGATTTCAAAACTAATTACATATTCGGGCTCGTGGGTGAATGGGTGATCGGGTTTTTGACTAAGAGGGCCTGGGGTCGAATTTTGACTTTTTGGGAAGAATGATAGGAAATCTGTAATTGAGTATTGGAATTGAATTATGAAGCGTTTATTGATGTTATTGAGTCAATTATGTCTAGATACAATCGATTTGGAGTCGATTTCAAAAGGAAAAGCGGTGATTGAGGCTTGATTTTGATCGTGGAAGTCGAGGTAAGTGTTTGGCCTAACTTTAGCTTGAGGGAATATGCATTGAGTCTTATTTACTGTGTGTTTATACCATGTTCAACGTATAGGTGAGGTGACGAGTACCTATACGTTGGTGTCAAGCATGCCCGTGAGTCAGAAATTTTGAACTATGTGATTTTCATTGATATTTACTGTGTTATAGCTTGAATTTCACTTTAGTGGTTGTTCATTCGGTGGAAATTCCTGGTAATGGATTTTGTTGAGTATTTTTTCGGTTAAGGAATCTTATGTAAGGATATGTACTTGAGCGAGATTGGTTATAGTTGTGTCCCTTGCCGGGATAGTGATATTTTTTACAGTTGTTCCCTTGCCGGGATGTTATGATTTGTGATTCATATTGTTGATTTTTCCTTTCCAAACTTCTGCTATTGATATTGTTTGGGTGAGGAAGAGTGTAAAGCACGAAGGGTGATGCCGTGTATTGATTATTGTGAGGAAGAGTGTAAAGCACGAAGGGTGATGCCGTGTATTGATTATTGTGAGGATGAGAGTGTAAAAGCACAAAGGGTGATGCCGTGCCATGTTATGATATTAACAACATGAAGGGTGATGCCGTGCACTTGCTTTATTTATTGTTTGGTGAGGATGAGAGTAAAAGCACGAAGGGTGATGTCGTGCACTATTTTCTCTGTGATTGTTACTTCCTGCTGTTACTTAGATAATTGAAATGTTGTCTTAATTTCATTATTTCTATGATCTTATATTGTTTTTCTCCAGCATGTTTCCCCTTTTCTCTTGTACTTAACTAGTTATTCCTGTTGCTATTATTTCTTCCGAATATTATTAAATTGCACAGGTTGTCTTAACTGTGTGTCCTAGCCTCGTCACTACTTCGTCGAGGTTAGGCTCGACACTTACTCAGTACATGGGGTCGGTTGTACTGATGCTACACCTGCACATCCCGGTACAGGACCTTTTGGACATTAGAGCTAGGAGGCTGCCTTCAGTCTAGTCGGAGACACCGAGGTAATCCTGCAGACGTCCGCAGGCCTTGGCGTCCCCTACCATTTCATTTGTATTCTGTTCTAGATATTCCAGAAACAGATGTATTTACTTTTGTTCAGACCCCTCATTTGTAGTATTCGTAGATAGTCCGTGCAAGTGTGACACCAAGTTCTGGGAGTTGTTATTATGGGTTTTGTGATAGTATTTAAAAAGATTGTTAGATTCTATTTCTTCCGCTGATCTTGTATGTCACTAACTAGTTTCTAAAAATAAAGAAATAATATAGAATAACTGGTAATGTTGGCTTGCCTAGCGGGTTCAATGTTAGGCTCCATCACGGTCCCGACGGTGGGAAATTCGGGTCGTGAAATAAGCTTAACTATACTCATAGTTCTTGCTTTAGGGAAGCGTCTTCGTGAATGACCTTTAAAGGTTATTCTTCTGTTGTCCATTCTATTATTGTCCAAACAAGATCTCTGAAATTCTCACGATGCCGACTATTACCAATTCCCTCGATCCCTAATTCATGTTTAATTTATCTTGTTCACCAGCCCATACTGTTTTCTATTACTCAGGGGTCTAACTTTTTCCTTTGGCAATCACGTTAGATTCATAAACTTATTTCTCGAAATGAGGATGTGACTTTATGACCTATGCTCTTTTGTTTCCTCAAGGACTGTTACCTCTCATATTTTCCTTCCCTTGACTACATTCGGTAATACTGCCATTTTTTTTCTACCATTTTCATCCACATATCACATCTTACTCATAATGCTTTATTAACTCTCTTCTTTTTTTTCATGCTAACATTTATGTCTATCACTTTATTCTGAAAACTCCAACAAAACGTTCCTTAACTTTTACCTCCCCCTGCTTCATCTCACTGATTCTTCCGGATGCCTAACATTCTCTCTCTCTCTCTCTCTCTCTCTCTCTCTCTCTTTTACTAGGGGCAGGAGTCATACTATGATGAATATTTATCCCTTCTAGGATTCCACTGCATATCTTCTAAAATTTCTCAACATTCTAGTATTCATATCTGACTGTTCTATTATAAAGTGCACAGTTTGGATGTCTCGCAAGGAGATCTATTACCACGTTTGCACTATCTTTTGGAAATGTTAGCTAATGATAAATAATCATCCACCATTTTTGGGTTACTTCAACCCTAACTCGATCCTGATATCCCATCCTTCGCTTAACTGTATATGTTAGCTCCCATGGAGCAGCATAACTGAGGCGGGTGTGGCCAATTGTACATACCTCTGTTACAATCGTAGATAATTCAAAATGCTTGTATTTCTTTGTTTGAATCGTAAATACAAACAATCTTCATTAACTGGGCGCCTCATATTCTTCTTCATCTTATTTCTTTTACTTGTTGAAACTTGTATCTATCTTCTGAATCTCTCATTGCCTTTCATCATAGGGGCGGATATATTTTATTTTCCTTACGGGTCCTTATCAAGAGGCTTACCCATCTTAGTACACACATGAATAATTGAATACCTTATATTTACTCATCATAAGCATCGTGCAAAATCGAGTTCCTCTGACTCAACTAATTCACAACCACATGCAACCTCTTACCAATCGTCCTTCTAGATGTAGGCATCGTCGTATTATGAATAAGACAGAATTTAGGAAATTGAGTTCTTACGAGCGAGCTCTACCACACGATCTAGAGTAAGAAGAAAGAGTGACAATCCAAAATGCCCTGTAGCATCCTGCTTATAAGTGTGGTGCACAACACACCCATAAACAAGACTCTACTAGACACAGCTTGTAGACATCCCTAGGACAGGACTGCTCTTATACAACTTCTGTCACGACCCGACCTATGGGTCGCGATGATCACCCGGTACCTTACTCAACCGAGTACCAACATAACATATCTTTTTATCATACTATCATGGGTAAATGGGCCAAAAGGGTCATCATGACATAACCGAAATAAAACATAAGCAAATGCTAGACATAGGATGACCTAACATCATATAGAAACTTATATATATGACATACGGTCCTATAAGGCTGACATGATCATTTGTAAACTCAAAAACATAGGCCGATAAGGCCACACAAGTATCCATATACCTGACATCTGTCTACAAGCCTCTAAGACTACATAAATGTCATATAGGTTGGGACAGGGCCCCGCAAAGGAGTCAATACATATCCCAATCATACTGACTAAATAGGAAACTCCGGAGCAAGTGGAGTGCAACAACACCTTCCGCTGAGCTGATAGCCTACTAGGAGCACTATCAACCGGTCTATCGGGACATGAGGGCATGAAACGCAGCATCCCCAAGCAAAATGGACGTCAGTACGAATAAAGTACTGAGTATGTAAGGTCGAAAAGCATAAATAAGAACAGTAATGTAAAGAGAGAGATATAGGAGATACAACCTGTAGCATCTGAGTNTATATATATATATATATATATATATATATATATATATATATAAATAATCTTATAAAAACATCCGCCTCTATTGGAATCATCATCATCATATCGTACCCTACCTCAAAGAGGACTCGGTAAAAACATAATTGGCCACGTGGAGCTCGGTAAAATCCAACTGATCAGTGGTTGCACAATAGGTGCCGTATCCAGCCGACTATAGCGCGGCTCGGTAGAGTAAAATAGATACTATATATAATGCATATTGGACTCCTGGAATCACGCTCTAAACCTTTTGGAGTGACGTAAGGTAGTTACACCTTCTATTAACATTATGGACATCATACCATGAATATGAACTTCACTAAGACTCAAGGATTATACATACTTTCTTAGAATAACTTTGTAAGGAAACAACAACATTGACCACCTTAGTTGCTAGGAGTAGATTCATTATGAAATAGCATATCGTTTATGTTCGTGTCACTTTAGATCATGCCAAAAGAATGAAGGAAGAGTTTTAACATACCTTAACCAAGTTGAGTCCTTAATACCTTTCAAGCAACTCTTCAAACAAGTCAACTCAATTTATCATATCATAAGGAGATTCAAAATCAGTGTTTAGCAAAGGCAAGTCTGTAACTTAAGCTAGTAGCTCGTTTACGTAAATTCGGGGCAGCATCTCCCCTGTAACAAGGCCCTCCGCCAATACCATATACCAACAGCACCAAGAACAAAACAATAACAACATGTATGCATTATTTCTCAACCTTATCTCCACCACAATATATCAAAAAATAGCCTACACACCCTAATCACTTCATACATGAAACGACAACAAAAGTGGTGTCAAACAACCTTAAAAAAAATAACGACGAACAACCAGCCCAACATTCCGTCATTATGTGTTGTTTTTTTTCACCTTTTATCCTCCAAAACTCCATAAAATATCAGCACAAGAAGAAAACACGAAACAACCCACAAACAGTCCACTACAAGTCAAATAACTCGAACTCACGGCTTCCGATCACCGTCCTGTGAGTTCTAATTATTAGGAAACACATTTATCAACCTTCCTTGATATTTAAACACTTAAATACAGATATTAGACGTTTCTTAATTATGAAGTACCTTCCAAAACTCTAACTATAAAGAAAAAAGAGAGGCGGTATAATGACACTTACGTCGTAGGGATCGTTTTGATGTTATCACTTTTCGATTTCATGCCCGGCATGATAATCTTCTTTGAAACCCTAGAGGAGAGATTAAGGATATGTTTAGGGGTGTTCTCTGGTCGTGTTACACTGAAAAATGAATAGAAAGCCGACTTAAGACTTATATATATCAACTTTGGAAAAGTCAAAGAGGTGCTAGCTTGGCACACTAGCATTGGACCATCTTCCAACGCTTATATCTTTTTATCTGGATTTCATATGAACAAACGGTTAAGAGCGTTGGAAACTACATTCCAAGACCTTCAATTTGGTATATAATATGTCCCAATAAGACCTCATATAACACACATAATGTATTGCTCAAAAAGCTTTAGTGACCCACCTACTTGTCACTTATGATGTCTGCGCAGTCTCCCGAAACTGCAAATATCTCTCTACTCCTATGTCGTATCGATGAACGGTTAAATGCATTGGAAACTTGTCTCATAGATTTTCAATTTAGTAGGTATATTATCCAAAAATTCCAAGTACATTAGGAGAAAATCGCATTTACATTTGACCTAATCTTCAGCACATTATGAATGTAACTTGTGAAGACTTTCTCCAACTTTTGTTCCACAACTTGCTTGACTTCAAAACGTATCACACGACTATCATACGACAAAAATAACTCATAGAATAACTTCCCTATCATGTAATGAACCATAGTCTCACCCTAAAGTACATGTTATAACATTCCAAACGTATAGACTTTCGACGAAACTTATTTTCTTCAATTGGTTTAGCTTCTAAGATTTCCAACCCTCTTGGTACTTGTTATTCATGATATTAAATATTTGTAACATCCAAGTTAACATGATTAAACTTACTTTATGTATTTTCAAAGACGATCTCATTTCTGAGCTTAAATTAATTGACTTATAAAGTACTTTCACGTAGAAAAATATGAGGTGCAACAGTATGTTTCAATTAACATAAGCCAACAAAAAGAAAAAGTTTTGCTGGCAGCTGCCTAATAGTGGGGTTTCTTAATAACTGGTCCAGTTGAAAAAAATAAGAAAAAAAAAAAAAACTGGTCCAGCAGTGTAGTAGTGATAAAAATTATAATATAGAGCACGTTCCGGTTTTTGTTTCCTAGCTAAGAGAAGGGGCCAAGCTATCCGTAACTTATATGCTCCATTGAAAGCACAATTATTTAATTTCATTTTTTTTTGTTACGTCGACATCAAAGTCACACCATTTTTTCGTCCTTTTAACAATCCAATATTCCCAAGTCTTAGATATACAGTACTAATTCCTAAGTACGAAATATTGAAATATTATTAATTCAAATAATTAAAATATTGTGGATTTACATGTAACTATCGATCACAACTAGTTTGGGATTTAGGCGAATATAGTGTTGTTGTAATCATTAGCTATTTGAAACCCACCAGCCCCAACTAATTCGGAGTTGCAACCTTTGAAAAAGTTCATTGAGGAACCAAAAATGCTCTCTATTAAGAACTTTTTCATTTTTAAGGTTCAAACTCAAAATTTTTAATTAAGGACGAAGGATTCTAACTATCTCATTACACCTTGGTATATCAGTTATAACCCCATCACTCCTCATCCCTTCGTTTGTTTGCTATCCAAGGATGTGTCGGCTAACAATGTTTTTGAAGTATCAATTAAATTTGAAAAATGAAGTAATAAAATGAGAGAAAAGAAGTCAGGAAAAATCATTAATTAAAATTTAAAGGTCGGTAGAAAGAAACTTAAATCAGTTGGTTTGGCTATACATCAGTAACTATCACCAAAATCCAGCGCAAATTAAACCTCATTTTTGGCCTATTGCCTTTTAGTTTCTTTCCAAACCACTGCCTTAAGCTAACTGGTTTCAAGCTCAGAACATCAATATCACAACTTATTTTTGTCAAACAGATAACAAAAGGCCGGTAATTTAACATGACCAATATATATTATTGCTACCGACCAAGCATTGGTCCAGGTGGTCCATTAAGTAGGATATCTAATTAAAACCCTTTTTTTTTATATTATAATAATTCCATTGCCTAGAAAAATATAAGAAACAAAGTGTGAGGCTACACATTAATTCAGCGACTAACTAACATAGAGCGAACAACAATCATGCTTCCTAAGTAAAAATGATCTAGGGCTAACTTGAGTTTAAAAATGATTATAAACGATATATGCATAATATGATGTATCCGAATTTAATTTACGACGAATCTCATTGATCACTATTTCAGTTACATCTTCTTGCTGAATACTCTTACTGTAACTATCCACCATTAAATATAAATTATGTTGAAGAAGCAATAACCTTATCTGTCATTTGTTAAATTCATTTACACCTTTTCTTTTCAGATCATATGTGACGACCCGGCCGGTCGTCTCAAGAGTTGTAGCCCCGTTTTTTCGTTTTCTGCTTCTATTATGTTCTACAGCTGTTATATGACATACCGGGTTGGTGTTCGGGTCCGGAGTGATGTCAGAGTGAGTTGAGACACTTAGTCTCTTAATTGGAAGCTTAAGTTAGAAAAGTCGATCGGATGTCGACTTATGTGTAAACGGCCCCGGATTTGAATTATGATGGTTCCGTTAGCTACCTTAAGTGATTTTAGACTTATGAGCACGTGCGAAATGTGATTTGGAGGTCCGTAGTAGAATTATGCTTGAATTGACGAAAGTTAAAATTTTGACGAATTTGACCGGCAGTGAAAATTTTGATATCAGGATCAGATTTGATTTCCGTAAATTGGAGTAGGTTCGTGGTATTTTTTTTTAATTAAGCCATGACCTTCGGTTGTGGGCTTAGGGTGTGGGGGTTAGGCTTGGACTCTTACCATGTATATTAAAATTTACAGTGACAAGAGGGGACATGGAACCTTGCCTCCATCCTATAAAAATTGCGAAGCAAACAGGAAAGGCACAACCTATACAAAAAAAAGCATTTCCATCAAAATTCTAACTTAACTAACAAAAAAGTTGCATTTTTCATATCTCCTCCTAAATGAAGGAAACTGTCATTTGTCAAGTTGAATCAGCCCCTTTGCTTCTCAAGGAAAATTATTTTAAGAGTGATATAAGGTCATGTTTTTCTTGTAGAAGCCAATTTTGCCAACAGATCCGCAACTTGGTTAGCTTCTATAAGGCAGTGAGAGATACAATTTACAGTGTTGTCAAGCAATGCAGTAGTACCATTGATAATGTGTTGCAACTTCAAACTGTTGGTGTATTTCTCGATGAGAATGTTAGTGACAATAAGAGAATCAATCTCCACATGAATATTAGAGTATTTCTGTTGAGTGCACCATTCTACCCCAAATCTCACTATTGTAGCTTCAACTTGTGAGCTGCTATTGGCTTGGATTGGGATCGAAAATGTGAAGATGAAATCTCCACTGCTATCTCTAACAATGCCCCCAATCCTACCTTTTTGCTAATACTGATAAAACTACCATCGGTGTTAATTTTAATCCAACCAAGAGCTGGTTTGATCCATTGAACATGAGTACATACGACATCATGTTTGAGTTTCTCCACCAATATACAAAGATTACCCCATGTACCATTAGTGTCGATAGTTGGAAAACCATCATTAAGAACTGCTTTTATATTCCAAATACATTGCGTAACCATTCTGTACAAGTAGAAACTGTTGGTATCACCATACCTACATGCCGCCCAAGATTTCCAAATCTCCCAACATCTAATGACAGGAGAAGCTTGCAATATCATTTTGTAGACACTGTTTCTAACTTTTATTATGTTGCACCAGTTTGTAAGAAGCACTCTTATTGGTAAATGTTGATAAGTGATTCCCAGTGTGTTACCCATAGCGTTCCATACATACTCGGCTGCTCTACTCTCCAAAAAAACATGTTGCAAGGTCTCCCTAACAGGAGTTGGACAACATCCACACACTCATGTGTCTTGAGAATCCAACCTTGTAATACTATTTCTGATAGGTATTCTGCCAAAGAAGATTCTCCAGTACATGAAGGATTTTTTGAAGGGGATGGATTTGGCCATCTCTTGTTGATTGTGACATTGATTGCTCTGTGCTCCCTGATTATGTTCCAAGCAGAACAATTTGTAAAGTGATCATCCTCAGTAGCATTACATATAGCATAATCATTCTTGTTATCCTAGCCCAACTCTATTGAGATGATGTGTAGCGCAATTTAGCTAGGAAGAGTATTGTATAGTTTCTGTGCATCCCACCTGTTAATAGTCATGAAATAATTTACCTTCTTTTTTGCATTGCTAGTGTTCATGTAGCTTGAAAAAATGTGCGCCAAAGGTCCCAATTCAGTCTAATTGTCCCACCAAAAGCTACATTTACCATCATTAATCTTCCAAGTAATATGTTTTTCACACTTATCTCTGGCCCAGAGAAGGTATTTCCATGCTTGAGAGTTGCCACTACACCATTTCTTACAAACAGGATGAACTCTAGAACAGTATTTTGCCTTGAGGAAGTCAGTCCACATAGAATTAGATACTCTAAAATGCCATCATCTTTTGATGGTAAGAGTCCCGGATACTAATTTCAGCTTCGTTTTTTGGATAACAGAGTTTTCCCCAAGAAGTCCAATGGTACTTGTTTTTACCATTGCAAGTACCCCAGAAGAAATTGACAATATGATTTTGAATAAGCTTCAAAGTTCCTTTGGGAGGATTAATGGCAGATAAAATATAAATAGGCAGAGAATTGATAACAAATTTAATCAAAACTTGTTTACCTCCACATGAAAGCATATTACCATGCCACTCATTCAACCTTTTAATAACCGTGGCACTCATGCTATCAAAATAAGATATTTTTTTCTACCAATGTGAATAGGACAACCAAGGTAGTTAAAAGGAAAGCTTTTATCCAGGAACCCAATTTTAGTTCTAATTCTGTTGATCCTATATGCACATGTTTTGGGATCAGTGAGGAAAAAACTCTTATCCATGTTAACTAGCTGCCCAGAAACACATTCATAGTTCCTAATTTGTTTCATAATAAATTTTATGGACTTAGTATTTCCACTACTAAAAATCACAATATCATCCGTATAAGCCAAATGAGTAATCTAAGGTTCGTTTTTATGCATTAAGAAAGGAGTAAAATAACTGTTCTGAAGCAGACTATTCAGGGATCTAGATAAAAGCTCAGCAATAATGATGAATAGGGATAGGGATATGGGATCACCTTGCTTAAGACCATGAGAAGAAGTAAAGAAACCATGTTTTGTGCCATTCACAATTATAGAGTACCACACATTAGAAATGCTTCTTCAGACCAAATTACACCAATCATTATTAAATCCAAACCTACATAACACCTTATTAATGAAGGGCCATGATACTCTATTATAAGCTTTGGAAATATCAAGTTTAAAAACAACATTTATACCATTGTTAAGATCAGAAATCCCGTGAACTATTTCCTGAGTGAGCATTACATTATCAGTGATAGATCTTCCAGAATCAAAACCACTTTGATTTTCAGAGATTCACCTCTTAAAAAGGATTCAATCTATTAGCCAAAATCTTAGAAATGATTTTGTTAGTATAGTTACTAAGGCTAATTGGTCTTAGATCAACAAAGCTAGTGGGAGAATCAACTTTGGGAATTGAAGCTAGGCAAGTATGAGTGTAGAATTTGGTTAGAGATTTACCAGAGAAGATTTCCTTAACAAAATCAGTAATATCAATTTTTATAATATTCCATCAAGTTTGAAAGAACATACCATCGCACTCGTAAGGTCCTGGGGAGCTATCCTTGCTTATAATGAATACTGCTTGTTTGATTTCTTCCTCATCAAGCATTTTGGTCAACGGAGTATTGTCATGTGTAGTAATGATTTGAGGTATGCACTCGAGGATATTGTTGTTTCCTTCAGTGAGATTCAAGTTGAAGTGTTTTTTTGTAATATTTGACAGTAACCTTTGCCACCTTATCATCTCCTTGCACCCATCTACCTCTATGATTTCTGATCCTTTGGAGGTGAAGTCTCATCCTTCTATTCCTCAAAACACTATGAAAATACTTAGTGTTTTTGTCACCATATTTGAACCATTGAAGCTTTGTTTTCCGTTTCAGAATGGAATCCTGCATATTGAGCCATCTGGTATATTCTTCATAACCTTTGTTCAAGTCCTCTCTTCCCTGTTCAGTGTTGTTCATAATGTCCAATTCCTCTAATATTTCAATTTTGCTTCCCATTCATGTACTTGTTCTTGGATATCACCTATATGTTGTTTTTACCATATACTTAGAACTTGTTAAGCCTTTTCATTTTTGTTTGTAGCATTCATATAGCATTGCCCCTCACTTCTTCATTCCAAGATGATTGTATGATCTCCAGAAAGTCAGGTTGATTTACCCATCAGTTCATAAATTTGAAGTATTTGATGTGATTCTGGTCCAAGTTTTGACATTTAAGAAGAAACGGTCTATGATCAGACCCAGACCTGGATAGATGCTTAACACCATTACTTTGAAACTTCTAAGCTGCTTGGCCTCCAATAGTTGTACCAAGTGAATTTAGGACATGTAAAGACAATATCACTTAGTCCACAAGCCTCTATAAAATTGATAAACTCCATACTTTTTGACATTCTATTTGGCGATCCACCCAGCTTCTCATCCGGATTCATGATAACATTAAAGTCTCCTCCCATACACCAAGGACTCTTAATCTGTTAATTTTCCTTTTTTTCTTGATTCTGCTTCTTCCTCTAGATGAAACTTCATTCGGAATTCCTTGACTTTGTATGTTGTCAGGATCTTTAGTGTCATTGTGGTCGTTGATTCTGCTGGATTTAAAGTCTTCAAAGACAGTCCTCAAAATATTGGTATTCCTCTTAATTCTCCAACCACTGAGTTGTTGATTGTTGATCATGTTGTGTGTGTTGCAATTTTTCTCCACAAGTTCTTCAGTTGAATTTTGAATGTCATTTTCAGTAGTATCCCTGTTCCTTGTGTTCATGTTCTGAGAGTCACCATTTTTAGTAGTGTTTTTCCAATGTTCACCACTTGCCTCCTGATTGGCCTTACCTATTTGTTTTGAATTATTGTCACCCACCAGTTCCACAAATATTTCTATTCCTTCCTGGTTCTTGATAAGTGAAGGTAGACTAGAAGAGCTATCCATTCCAGCAGCCATATAATCCCCTCTTTACTGATGTTGTTTTTTGTTGGTATCCTTAGACTGTATATCATTCTCTCTTTGCAATTCCACTGTGTTACTGGCATGAGTTTCTTCTGTTGACATGCCCTTTTCTTGTCTCTTGTTCACTGCCTCTATTTCTTCTCTGTGAACATCCTTATTTGTTGCTGAAACTTAGGCACTCTGCCTATCTATTTTGATCTCCTAAGTATCACTGTCATTGTTAATTGCTGCATGCTTTTGTTTATCTTTGTACTTTCTGGATATAGTCTTAAACACCACTTTTTTTTCTTTTTGGGCATCTTTTTTGATTTCTTTATTCCACTCTTTTGTCCCTTATTCTTCTACTGTATCTGATGCTGATTTTGTGATTAATGAAATTTTTCTGCCTCTCTGAGAGTTTCTGTATTGTTATCCTTTTCCTAACTTGAGTGTTTCCATTTTTTTCATTATTTTTAGTGTTTTCAATGTCTTGTCCTTTACTCATTTTTTGAGATTGGCTTGTAGGAGCATCTTCATTCTCCTTTTCCGACCTTCTTAGTTCCTCATTTGTTTCATTCAACAAGACCCAAGTGATCTCTTTAGTAAGCTTTTGTTTTTCTTCATTGGAGGCAACATTTTTCTTCTCTAATGCTCTACAATTAATCATGTTGTGGCCTAATTTTATGCAGTGTTTGCAGTATTTAGGAACCCCTTCGTATTCCAGTTTTTAAGTGAAGCCTTTGATAGGAGATTCATCATCTTCTTGCCTAACAAAACAGGTGGTGGCTTTAGCAGATTGACCTCTACTCTCATTTTTGCCATGCTCGACCTAGTTCTCCCAAACGCTGCTTCATCTAAGGCTAAAGGTGTACTAGCAGAACTCAATATTTGTTTGATATAATGCCAATCATGCATGTGAAAAGGAAGACCCGGTATCAGGATCCATACAGAAGCAATTGGGAGATCATATTCCGATTTGAAGTCCGGTGACCATTTTTGAAGCCACATTTGCATACCCTCTATTTCAATAACCCTCTTAAACCACACAGATTTGAAGTCATATTCATTGAAGAGATCAATAAAGACATTGTAGTTGTCGTAAACACCTATTCTAGCAAGACCTTTCAAGGTAATCAATTCGTTGAATCTAGACCTAAGTCTATCAATTTGGGGACGGGGTTTAAGAAATATTCCCTCAATAGTGTACTTACATGACTCTTCCATGAAGCCATAGTAATCTTTGTCCTTGAATATCACAACCTGTATTCCATTCAAAGACTCCTAAATCAATCCCGAGCCCTTTCTTCCACCTCTCCTCTCCAATCCTCGATCAAACTTGCGTTCCCCAGGCGCTATGAATGTGTCATTTGTCGAGCAATGACTTTTTCTTTGTCCGGCCGATTAAGGTTCAGAGTTGAAGATGATGGAGCATTGATCGATGTAATGTAAGATTGTTTTTTTGGAATTTCTTCATTGCTAGGCCTCGTGATTGCTGGAGGGGTATTTCCCCTATGTTTACTCGCCGAAATAGAGCCTTCTGGTGGCTCCATCAAGTGGAGCATGAGAAAGACGCACTTATTTGGAAAGAGCCATTGGAGAGAGAGTTTTAGAGAGAGAGTTTTTTAGTTTTTCGTTGTTCCAACATTCTTAAATAGGTTCTTGGTGTCATCTATGAATTGTGTGCAAATTTGAGGTCAATCGGACGTGGCTTGATAGGTTTCGACATCGTTTATGGAATTTGGAAATTTAGAAGTTCCTTAGGATTGAATCCGGGCGTAATCCATGTTTTGTTGTTCTTTTGGGTGATTCGAGGGTTCCACTAAGTTCGTATTGGGTTATATGACTTGTTGTTATATTTGGTTAAGGTCCCGGGGGCCTCGGGTTGATTTTGGGTGGCTATCGGACTTGGTTTGAGTTGGTGAAGCAACTGAAGTATTGTTGCTACTGGTGTAACCGCACCTACAGAGTGGGCACCGCAGGTGCGAGCCCCTAGAAACAGGGCAAGAGCCGCAGAAGCGAACAAGGGAGAGTTGAGCAGAGGACGCAGGTGCAAAGATTTTCCCGCACCTGTGATGGTCGCAAAAGCGGGCAGAAAAGCGTAGATGAGGGTTAGATCTGCAGGAGCAATGTAGTTTTCACACCTGCAACATGCGCATATGCGGTCTAGTGCTCGCAGAAGCGGAGCCAGCTGGGTAAGTGGATTCCGCAGAAGAGGAGTTTTAGTCGCAGAAGTGATCCCACTGGTGCAGATGAGGGGCCGCAGCTGTGAAGGTTCTGGGCAGAATGTTTAAAATCAAGGGTTCGCGATATTAGTCTCATTTCAACATTTTGAACGCGGACTTAGGCGATTTTAGAGAGGATTTTCGAGGGGATTATTGAGATAAGTTTCTTGTACTCATTTTTGATCAATAATCTTGTTTCCCCATTGTTTTTCCCACCTAGGGATTTGGAGAATGAATTTTGGGGATTTGAGGGACCATGGTGTGTCAGATCGTAGTAAGTTTGATATGGTTAGACTCGTGAGTGAATGGGATTTTGGGTTTTGTAACTTTTGTAGGACTTCAAGACGTGGTCCTGAGGGCCGGGCTGAGCCTATTTCGAATTTTGGTTTAGAATTTCATGTTTTTCTTATAAAATTGATTCCTTTAGACTATATTAAGTATCTCGTACTGCTTGTCGCCAGATAAGGGGCATTTGAAGACTGATTCGAGGGGCAAAGGTATTTCGGAGTAGGGTTTTGCGTAGTTTGAGGTAAGTAACGATTTTAAATCTAGTCCTGAGGGTATGAAACCCCAAAATTTGGTATGATGTGATTATTTGGAGGTGACACACATGCTATGTGACGGGCGTGTAGGCGTGCACCGCGAGGGATTGTGACTTGGTGAGTCTCGTGAGACTGTAAAGTCGAATTGCCTATCGTTGATTACATGTTTCTTTTGTTTTCTAGAAATTTGACTAGCATTCATGTTAGAAACCATGCTTAGTCCATATGATATCACTGTTGGGACCCGCATCAGTCGTGTACTTGTTGACACTTAGACACAGACTCTTGTAGACGTTGTTTATTAGACTGTTGTTAGATGCTCATGACTTGGTGACACCCCGATGTTTGGGGCTATCGTTCTGCATTATATCGGCTTGCCTAGTACCATCGATAGGCGCCATCACGACAGGTTAGAGTTTCAGGTCGTGACAAGTTGGTATCAAAGCCTAGGTTACGTATGTCTAATGAGTCATGGGCATGTTTAGTAGATTCTTGCGAATTGGTACGGAGACGTCTGTACTTATCTTCGAGAGCCTGTTGAACCCTTAGGAAATTTCACATTCTTGAATTCTTGTCGTGCGAATTGTTTGATTCTGGTAACTGAATTTCTGTTGTTCAATTGTTTCAGAGATGGAGAGGATGCGTACTACGAGGAGAGGCCGAGGTCGCGGTAGAGGCTACGATAGGGGCAGAAGTGCAGCTCGCACAACACCTATAGATCCACCAATTGCCCCAGTTCAGGAGCAGGCTCCAGTTGTGGATGAGCCTGTGGGACCATCTCAGGCACCACATGTGCCTATTGTGATTCCTGGCCTTTAGGAGGACTTAGCTCAGATTCTGACCGTGTGCACCAGTCTTGCTCAAGCGGTCCCTATTCCGGCCGCAGTAGACACTTCTCAGGCCGGAGGAGGTGCTCAGACTCCTGTCGCCCGCACACCAGAGTAGGTGGTTGATGATATCCAAATCCACTACTAAAAAGTAAATGGACACGGTCGCATGCATTATAATTTACCCAATTATGAGTCGGGTTCGAATCCCACAGAGAACAATATGTAGGCTATTAGGCATGTAAGAAAGTTATCACTTATTATGCTAAGCCAAACACTTTGAATGGTTTTGAAAAAATATTTATAACTAATTGCGAAATTGTAAACTAACCTAGAAAGTTAATAAAATGATCAATGTTTACAAGCACGGATGCATAGGGAATTACACTCAAGTAACGATCCAATGTATTTCACAATTTTATAAATATGAGTGAGTTTATATTAATTAGCCTCGGGTAATAATTCTATATTAGCTTCTTCCGAAGACTAACAAGACTTCCTAATTGAATTATCCCTAAAACAATTAAGAGATTAAACACACCGAATATGGCTACAAGTAGTTCAATCCTATCCCTAGGTAGAATCTATAAAGTGAGGGTTAAAGCCTCAAGCTCTTGTTAATTAATCTTTCCTAACCCAAAATTATATGTCACGCCCCGAACCTGGG
>ML354730.1:0-52386 GCA_005239505.1 Nicotiana paniculata | reverse complement strand
GGGGGGGGGGGGGGGGGGGGGGGGGAGAGACCGGCACCCTGTGGCTCACCAATCCTTGCGTACTAACTTGCGATTAAGGGACTCTGAACATATAAGGTTATACTTTGGCGATGGGTGCAAGACAATTTGCAAAGAAAAATATAAAACTGAACGGAAACTAACGCTGAGTATACATCAATATAACAAGGCCATCATGATTGTCACAGCTGAAAAACCAACAAAATATACATACAAGGCCTACAAGCCCAACATACTGCACTAACTGATAGGATATGTCTACAAGCCTCAATTGATGGATGTACTGTGATCGGAACAGGGCCCCGACCTACACATAACTTATATACATAAGATGTACATGAAACTCTAGACCCAGAAATTTCGAAGGACGTGGAGCTTACCGATCAAGCTAAACTCGGGCAACGCCTACTGAGAAGGTCTACCCATCCATTTGTCTGAATCTTCATGCATGAAATGCAACATTCCCAGAAAAAGAGACGTCAGTAGGAAATAATATATCGAGTATGTAAGGCAATAAAATAACTGAAAGCTAAAACTGAACTGATAATATAATAACTGAAAGTAACTGGGAGTCAAAGGCAATCTGAAGATATGCTTATGTACTGATAGATACCCAACTCTGTCAATATAGTAAGTAAATTAGCTATCCTGCCTTATAAGGCTCGGTATATATATATATATATATATATATATATATATATATATATATATATATATATATATATATATATATATATATATATATATATATATATATATATATATATATAAAACTACTCTGCCGTATTTCACTCGCTCATAGTCGCTCGGCCATACTAGGCTTTGTATCTCGGCTATTTTGGGCTCGCTCATAGGGGCTCGGCCAAGTAGGCTCGGTATATAACTTACCATCTGATCAGAGGTTGTCCAATAGGGGCCTACCCACCGATTATAGCTCGATGGTTGTGAAAATACTGTATACACTATATATATAGATCCTTCTCTCTCTTGACTGGACGAAGACAATACTCAATTGAATATAAAAAACTGATAAGGGAGAATACTGTAACTTATGAAACTAGGATAATGTATATAAATTCGGGAGTATGAACTTCTCTTTATGCGTCGTTATCAAACATATGTAATTACGAGATCATGCCAAAATGAATGAAGTACTTAGCCTTAACATACATGAACCGATTCTCTTGACAATCCCTTTAACACCGTTGATTGCGACAACGTGTAACGACGGATCGAAGAAAGGAAAAATCCGTATGATATTCTTGAGAAAGATTGCACCGTACTCCCTTAGAATTGCAAATCTCACGCTTTGAAGTTTTAAGTGAATTGATTAAGCTCCATCTCCACTTTGCAATCTTAGCATCCCACTTTAAAATTTATGAGCAATGTTACTAAATAGAAACGGGATGTTGTTCTCTACAAGAAAGGGAAATGAATATAGTGTTACCATGTTTTTGGCTTTCTTGATAACACTTCTTCAACCAAATGAGAAAAGGTAGTTATTACTTTAAATTTTTCCACCTTGCAAAGTGACTTAAGAGTCACCAAATGGAACATATATTGCTACCACGTTAAAGTTTCATAGGCTTATCCAAATATTTTAACTAATTATCCACCCATTTCTTAATCAACTTATTAATATTCCTTAACTAATAATTAATCAATTATTCACATAATTAAGAATTATCTCAAATTACTTAAAATACTACTCACTTTTAACATATCTTATACACCTTACTATCATGGTCATGTGGTATCTTGTATGGCACAAGTCCATAAATACGGGGTATTATAGATTGGACCGTATTTTACCCCAAATGATCAAACTTCGACGATTTATCACCTTGCGAAGTGACTTAAGAGTCACCAAATGGAACATATATTGCTACCACGTTAAAGCTTCATAGGCTTATCCAAAGATTTTAACTAATTATCCACCAATTTCCTAATCAACTTATTAATCTTCCATTAACTAATCAATATAAACATGACACGGAATGTCCCCTCGTGCATAATCAATATAAACATAGCACGGAATGTCCCCTCGTGCATAATAAATATAAACATGGCACGGAATGTCCCCTCGTGCATAATAAATATAAACATGGCACGGAATGTCCCCCCGTGCATAATCAATATAAACATGGCACAGAATGTCCCCTCGTGTATAATAAATATAAACATGACACATAATGTCTACTCGTGCATAATAAATATAAACATCGCACGGAATGTCCCCTCGTGCATAATAAATATAAACATGGCACGGAATGTCCCCTCGTGCATAATAAATATAAACATGGCACGGAATGTCCCCTCGTGCATAATCAATATAAACATGGCACAACATCACCCTTCGTGCTTTAACACTCTTCCTCGCCCAAACAACAATCATAAACAAGTGCAAGGAAATAAACAGAGTAAAAATAGAAACCCCGGCAAGGGAACATCGATTAAACAATTAAATCACGGCAAGGGAACATCAATTAAACAATCAAATCCCGGCAAGGGAACTATACAATGATGACCCGACAATGGTATATTTCAATAACTCTTTCTCTTTCTTTCACTTACATTTCCATGATTTATTCTCTTACTTGATCCAATGCTCTAAAGGATGTAATTATCTCATATATCTTCATTATTCGTTTCACAATTTGAGCCAATGCTCCAAAGATGTAATTATCTCATATATCTTCATTATTTGTTTCACAATTTGATCCAATGCTCCAAAGATGTTTAAAGATTACAATTCCCTTCACATGCCCATTTACAACATATAGAGATCATCAATTAAGCATAGAAATTAAAACAAAACCGGAATATTCACAATATAGGGACTCCCGGTCATGCTAGACACCAATGTATAGATACTCGTCACCATGTCTATACATCGTATTTGACAATTAGCAAATAGCAAATAATACTCAACTCCTATTCCCTCAAGCTAAGGTTAGACCAAACACTTACCTCGGGTCCAAAGTATAGCAATCAACCCTCTAACACCGCCTTTCCTTTAGAATTCGACTCCGGAATGGTATTATCTAGACATAATCAACTCAAGTATATCAATAAGGATTCAATGATTCAATTACATGGCCTAATTATCCATTTCCTAGCATTCTTCCAAAATTATCAAAATTCGACCCCGGGCCCGCTCGCTCGGATTCTTGTAATTCTCGAAGGGAACACTCACCCAAAGCCTAAGGATCATAAATATACGATTTTTACTTGATTTCATGGCCAATTCACAGAAAATTCTAAAGTGATCACAAGTTCTAGGTTACTACCCAATTTATTGAATTTTTGCACTAGTTTATGTGGTTAATTAAGCTAAGATGCATGCATGAAACTAATTTCCGGGTGGATATCACTTATCTTGCAAGACGTGGTTGATAGCTCTTAAATGGTGGAAACCTCCTAAGGAAGAAGATGAAAAATGAGAAAAATGGGTTTAAAACCCGTATTTAAAACTCACTGCCTCAATAGTGAACTCGCACCTACGGCTCTGGGGACCGCACCTGCGGTCGCGCACTTGCGAGAAGAATCTCACACCTACGGAATTGGGCTAGGGGGTCTGGGACCGCACCTGCGAAGTGGAGACCGCACCTGCGTGAAATGCTCCGCACCTGCGATGGCTGGCCAGGCCACTGGTGATCGCACCTGCGATGCTTGGGACCGCACCTGCAGTCTCGCACCTGCGATGCTGGGCAACCGCTCCTGCGGTCACACCAGAGCAGGTGCGCCAACAATTGTGTTTGCTGGTTTTTAGCCCTGTTAGGTGCCCGTAAGGCACCTGGCCCACCCGAGCCCTAGTTCAAATATACCAACGGGTCTCAAATCCTAATAAGGACTCGCTCGAGCCTTCGAAACATTCAAAACAATGCTAAAACTCGAAATCACAACCCCAAACCTCAAGAACCAACTTAGGAATTTTAAGGTTTCTAAACTTCGCTAATAACGTGCCGAACTTACCTATACAACTCAGAATGATACCAAATTTCATAGATTACTCACATAACATCCTACGAACTTGCCCGTGCGATCAAATCGCCAAAACAGCATCATACACATCAACTTAAGCCTCAAAGTCCATGAATTCTATCAAACTTCATAAAACATCAAATTCTTCATTTTAAGTCCGAAACACGTCAAACGAAATCCGATTTCGATCAAACCTTACAGAAAGTGCTTAAACCATATATATGACCTGTACCGGGCGCCGAAACCAAAATACGGGCCCGATACCATCACATTCTATTCAGATTTCATTTTCAATTCCTCAAGTATTTTCAGAAAACAATTTTACTCAAACATTTATTTCTCGGGCTTGGGACCTCGGAATTCGATTGCGGGCATACGCCCAAGTCCCATATTTTCCTACAGACCCTCCAGGACCGTTAAATCATGGGTCCGGGTCCATTTACCCAAAATGTTGACCGAAGTCAAATTTATTCATTTTAATATCAAATCTTAGAATTTTTCTCAGAATCTCATATTTAAATTGTCTGGCTACGCGCCCGGACTGCGCACACAAATCGAGGCTAATAAAAATGAGGTTTTCATGGCCTCAAAAGTACGTAATGGGCAATAAAACAGGTGATGACCCTTTAGGTCGTGACATTCTCCACCTCTAAAACAACCGTTCGTCCTCGAACGGACTGAAGAAGGAAGTACCTGAGTTGGGAAATAAATGAAGGTAACGGCTCCGCATATCATACTCGGACTCCCAGGTCGATGCCTCAGGAGGCTGACCTCTCCACTGAACACGAACAGAAGGGAAACTCTTGGATCTCAACTGGAGAATCTGCAGGTCTAGAATAGCTACCGGTTCCTCCTCATAAGATAAGTCCTTGTCCATTTGGACAGTGCTGAAGTCTAACACATGGCCTGGATCGCCGTGATACCTCCGAATCATGGACACATGAAAAACTGGATGCACGGATGATAATCTAGGCGGCAATGCAAGTCTATAAGCCACCTCTCCCACTCGATCAAGAATCTCAAACGGGCCAATGAATCTAGGGCTAATCTTTCTCTTCTTCCCAAATCTCATCACGCCCTTCATAGGCGACACTCGGAGAAATACTTGCTCTCTAACCATGAAAGACACATCTCGAACCTTGCGATCTGCATAACTCTTTTGCCTGGACTGAGCTGTACGAAGCCTATCCTGAATTATGCTGACCTTGTCCAAGGCCTCCCGAACCAAATCTGTACCCAACAACCGAGCCTCTCCCGGCTCAAACCATCCAACCGGAGATCGACACCGCCTACCATATAAAGCCTCATAAAGAGCCATCTGAATACTCGACTGGTAGCTGTTGTTGTAAACTCTGCTAAAGGCAAGAACTGATCCCATGATCCTCCAAAGTCAATGACACAAGCCCGGAGCATATCCTCCAATATCTGAATAGTCCGTTCGGACTACCCATCCGTCTGAGGATGAAATGCTGTGCTCAACTCCACCTGGGTGCCTAACTCTCGCTGAACCGCTCCCCAGAAACGCGAGGTAAACTGCGTACCCCGATCCGAAATGATAGATACCGGCACACCATGAAGGCGAACAATCTCCCGGATATAGATCTCAGCTAACCTCTCGGATGAATAGGAGACTGCCACAGGAATGAAATACGCTGACTTGGTCAGCCTATCAACAATGACCCAAAATGCATCGAACTTCTTCCGGGTCAACGGAAGTCCAGTAACGAAGTCCATAGTGATCCTCTCCCACTTCCACTCGAGAAGCTCAATCCTCTGAAATAAACCACCAGGCCTCTGATGCTCATACTTAACCTGTTGACAGTTCAAACACCGCGCCACATATGACACAATATCCTTCTTCATTCTACGCCACCAATAATGCTGCCGCAAATCCTGATACATCTTCGCGGTGCACGGATGAATAGAGTACCGGGAACTATGGGCCTCCTCTAATATTAACTCTCGAATCCCATCAACATTGGGCACACAAACTCGCCCCTGCAATCTCAAAACACCATCATCATCTAAGGTCACCTGCTTGGCACTTCCACGCTGCACCGTGTCTCTAAGGACAAACAAATGGGGATCATCAAATTGTCGATCACGGATACACTCCAATAATGAAGAACGAGCGACCGTACAAGCCAAGACTCGACTAGGCTCAGAAATATCCAACCTCACAAATCGATTGGCCAAAGCCTGAACATCCAAAGCAAGCAGCCTTTGACTGACTGGAATAAAAGCAAGACTGCCCATGCTAGCTGACTTCCTAATCAAGGCATCCTCTTCCTCAAATTCATTTCCTTTTTCTTGAACAAGTACTGAAGACTCTTATGATCCGTGAACACCTCACATGCCACGCCATACAGATAGTGCCTCAAAATATTCAATGCGTGGACAATGGCTGCCAACTCCAAATCATGCACTAGATAGTTCTTCTCATGAATCTTCAACTGCCTCGAAGCAGAAGCAATGATCTTGCCATCCTGCATCAATACTGCACCAAGCCCAATACGGGAAGCATCGCAATAGACTGTATACGGCCCTGAACCTGTGGGCAAAACCAATATCGGTGCCGTAGTCAGAGCTGTGTTGAGCCTTTGAAAGCTCGCCTAACACTCGTCCGACCATATGAACTGGGCACCCTTCTAGGTCAACCTGGTCATCGGGGCTACAATAGATTAGAACCCCTCCATGAACAGACGATAATAGCCTGCCAATCCCAAGAAACTCCGAATCTCTGTAGCTGATGCTGCTCTAGTACAGTTCTTGACTGCCTCAATCTTCTTCGATTCAACCTGAATAACCTCTGCTGATACAACATGACCCAGGAATGCAACTGAACTAAATCAGAACTCGCACTTTGAAAACTTTACATAAAGCTGACCACTCTAAGATGCTGCTCGTGCTCCTCTTGACTGCGGGAGTATATCAATATATCATCAATGAAGACTATCACGATCGAGTCCAAATAAGGCGTGAACACTCGGTTCATCAAGTCCATAAAAGCTGCTGGGGCATTTTTCAACCCAAACAACATGACTAAAAACTCGTAATGCCCCTACCGAGTGCGGAAAGCTGTCTTAGGGACATCGGATGCCCTAATCCTCAACTGATGGTAGCCACATCTCAAGTCTATCTTTGAAAATACCCTGGCACCCTGAAGCTGATTGAACAAATCATCAATTCTCGGCAGTGGATACTTATACTTGATTGTAACCTTGTTCAATTGCCTGTAATCAATGCACATCCTCATCAAACCATCTTTTTTCTTCACAAACAATACTAGATCACCCCAAGGAGAAACGCGGCCTAATGAAACCCTTCCCAAGAAAATCCTACAACTGTTCCTTCAACTCTTGCGGGGCCATGTGATACGGCGGAATAGAAATGGGCTGGGTGCCCGGAGCCAGATCAATGAAGAAATAAATGTCCCTGTCAGGTAGCATCCCCGACAGGTCTGAAAGGAATACCTCAGGAAACTCACGAACCACGGGCACCGAATCAATAGAGGGAACCTCAACACTGGAATCGCGCACATAAGGCAAATAAGCCAAACACCCCTTCTCGACCATACGCGGAGCCTTCACGTACGAAATAACACTGTGGGTAGAATGACCAGGAGTTCCTTTCCACTCCTAACGGGGCAAATATGGCAAGGCTAAGGTCACCGTCTTGGCATGACAATCCAAGATAGAATGATATGGGGATAACCAGTCCATCCCCAATATAACATCAAAGTCGACCATACCTAAAAGCAACAAATCAACACGGGTCTCAAGACCCCCAATCATCACAACACAAGAATGATGGACTCGATTGACCATGATAGAATCACCCACCGGTGTAGATACGTAAACAGGAATACTCAGTGGATCACTAGGCATGACCAGGTATGGTGCAAAATAAGAGGACACATACGAAACGTAGACCCTGGATCAAATAGCACTGAAGCATCTCTGTCACAAACCCGAATAGTACCTGTAATGACTGCATCTGAAAACTCAGCCTCTAGCCTGGCTGAAAGGGCATAACATCGGGGTTGGGCCCCACCATATTGAACTACATCTCTGGGACGGTCGGCTGCTGGCTGGCCTCCACCTCTGGCGGACTGAGCTCCACCTCTATGACCTCTACCTCCACCTCTAGCACCTCTACCCCCACTTCTAGCTGGCTGGGCAAGCTGTGGAACACCTGGTGCCTGTACCATGGTACGAGAACCCTGATGTTGAGACCCACCAGAACCTCGGGGGAAAAACCTGGAAATATGCCCCACACTACCGCAAGTATAATAAGGCCTCTGCTGATGTGATTGCTGACTCTGGAACTGGCCCTGTCGACCTTGATAACCACCCTGGAAGTTCTTATGCGGTGGTGCACTGATGGGAGCTAGTGGCGCACTGTAAGGCTGCTGATTAGAATAGTGCATCTGATACCCACGACCACCTGAAGTACCATGGGAAACCTAAAGAGCTGACTGAAAAGGTCTGGGAGGATGACCTCTGCCTGAAGAATCCCTGCCCCCAGATGAGGCTCCACTGAGACGACGAAATGACGGGGCCTCTTGTCAGCCCGCTGACCACCACCCTGTGGAAAAATCATCTCAATCCTCCTGGCCACATTGGCCGCATCCTGGAACGATATATCCATACCTGACTCTCTAGCCATCTGAAGTATGATAGGCCGGGCCAATCCCTCGATAAACCTCCGAACCCTCTCCCGATCAGTGGAAAGTATCATAAGAGCATTTTGGTCTAGAGTGATGAACCTGGTCTCATAATGAGTGACGGGCATGGATCCATACTGGAGACGCTCAAACTGCCTCCGAAGGTCCTCTCTCTGGGTGATGGGAAGGAACTTCCCCAAAAATACCTCTGAGAATTGAGTCCAAGTCAAAGGTATAGATCCAGCTGGTCTGGCTAAGCAATAGTATCTCCACCAGCTCTTGGCTGCGCCCGATAACCGAAAAGTAGCGAAGTCAACCCCGTTAGACTCCACTATGCCCATGTTCCGAAGAACCTCATGGCAGTTGTCCAAATAATCCTGGGGGTCCTCTAATGGTGAACCAGTAAAAGTAGCAGTGAATAGCTTAGTGAACCTGTCCAGTCTCCACAGAGCATCTGCTGACATAGGTGCTCCCTCTGCTACCGGTGCTGCAATACCTGGCTGAGCTACTCCGGCTGGATGAGGTGCCGGAGTCTGACACTGCGAGATAGCTGCTCTGGCACACGTGCGGCAGGAGTCTGGGCACCTCCCCCAGCCTGAGAGACGGTTGGTGCTGTATGAAGAAGACCCGCCTGTGCTACACTCTCCATGAGTCCGACTAGACGGACAAGGGCGTCCTGAAGCACGGGGGTGGCCATGAACCCCTCTAGGACCTGAGCTGGTCCAACTAGGACTGTCGGAACTGGGACCTCCTTGTCAGACTCGACCTGAGCGTCCTCCACTAGGTCTACTGCTCTAGACTGAGCCCGGCCCCGGCCTCGTCCTCTAGCACGGCCTCGTCCTTGACCTCAACCCCTCGTAGGAGCTATAGCAGGAGTGTCAGGCTGCTGGGCGGAACCAAGGGAAGCACGCGTCCTCGCCCTCTGCGAGAGAATAGAATAGAAACTCAATCAGCACTAGAACTCATAGCGCACGACAAAGAAGAAAAGAAATATGGAGTCATCCTAACTTCGCAGCCTCTAGGGGATAAATACAGACGTCTCCGTACCGATCCCTCAGACTTTACCATGTTGTCCGTGAGTTGTGAGACCTAAGTAACCTAGTGCTCTGATACCAGCTTGTCACGCCCCGAAATCCCACCATCGGGCCGTGATGACGTCTAACGTTGAACCCGCTAGACAAGCCAACGTGTAATGATAAACTAGCATATTAACATCAATTTAACAGGATAAACTAAACAGTTCACAATTTAACAGCAAAAATAAATACGGTCTCAAGCTAAATAAAGATAACACAATACAACAACGCGTAAATTTTCCCAAAACCTGGAGTCACAACTCATGAACTGTCTATAAGAGTGCTAAATACAATTCTGAAAGGAAATACATGTTTGCCTCTGAAACTAGAGGAAAAATAAGACAGAATCGAAGACATAGGGATGGAAGAGATGCCAAAGCCCACGAACGCCAGCGGGTATACCTTGAAGCCTCTATGATAAGCTGGAAGACACTCGCACTAATGATGTCCTCCGGGTCCGGCTGCGTAATCTGCACAACATAAAGAAGTGCAGGTGTAGCATCAGTACAACCAACCCTATGTACTCAGTAAGTGCCAAGCCTAACCTCAGAGAAGTAGTGACGAGGCTAATACACGACAACAAAAAGTACCTGTGCCGTTCAATAATATAGCAGAAATTAACAAGAATACAATTACAGGGAGAACATGCTGGGGGTAAGAGATAGCAAATACTGAAATGACAGAAACGAAAACAACAGTATGAAATATCTGAAAATAATAATGGGAAATAACAACACAGATTAAACAGTTGTTTTCAGATATTTCATACTGTTGTTTTCGTTTCTCAGATTAAACAGTGAAAGATGCGGCACGGCATGTCCCCTCGTGTATAATAGCAATATAAAACACGATACGGAATGTCCCCTCGTGCATAATCAATATAAACATGGCACGGAATGTCCCCTCGTGCATAATAAATATAAACATGGAACAGAATGTCCCCACATGCATAATCAATATAAACATGGCACGGAATGTCCCCTCGTGCATAATAAATATAAACATGGCACGGAATGTCCCCTCGTGCATAATAAATATAAACATAGCACGGAATGTCCCCTCGTGCATAATAAATGTAAACATGGCACAGAATGTCCCCTCGTGCATAATGAATATAAACATGGCACGGAATGTCGCCTCGTACATAATATATATAAACATGGCACGGAATGTCCCCCCGTGCATAATCAATATAAACATGGCACGACATCACCCTTCGTGTTTTAACACTCTTCCTCGCCCAAACAACAATTATAAACAAGGGCAAGGAAATAAACAGAGTAAAAATAGAAATCCCAGCAAGGGAACATCAATTAAACAATTAAATCCCGGCAAGGGAACATCAATTAAACAATCAAATCCCAGCAAGGGAACTATACAATGATGACCCGGTAAGGTTATATTTCAATAACTCTTTCTCTTTCTTTCACTTTCATTTCCATGATTTATTCTATTACTTGAGCCAATGCTTTAAAGGATGTAATTATCTCATATATCTTAATTATTCGTTTCACAATTTGAGCCAATGCTCCAAATATGTAATTATCTCATATATCTTCATTATTCGTTTCATAATTTGAGCCAATTATCCAAATATGTAATTATCTCATATATCTTCATTATCCGTTTCACAATTTGGGCCAATGCTCCAAAGATGTAATTATCTCATATATCTTCATTATTCGTTTCACAATTTGGGCCAATGCTCCAAAGATGTTTAAAGATTACAATTCCCTTCACATGCCCATTTACAACATATAGAGATTATCAATTAAGCATAGAAATTACAACAAAATCGAAATATTCACAATGTATAGATACTCGTCACCATGCCTATACATCACATTTGGCAATTAGAAAATAGCAAATAATACTCAACTCCTATTCCCTCAAGCTAAGGTTAGGCCAAACACTTACCTCAGGTCCAAAGTATAGCAATCAACCCTCCAACACTGCCTTTCCTTTAGAATTTGACTCCGGAATGGTATTATCTAGACATAATCAACTCAAATATATCAATAAGGATTCAATGATTCAATTACATGGCCTAATTATCCATTTCCTAGCATTCTTCCAAGATTATAAAAATTCGACCCGGGCCCGCTTGCTCGGATTCTTGAAATTCTCGAAGGGAACACTCACCCAAAGCCTAAGGATCATTAATATATGATTTTTACTTTATTTCATGGCCAATTCACAAAAAATTCTAAAGTGATCACAAGTTCTAGGTTACTACCCAATTTCTTGAATTTTTGCACTAGTTTATGTGGTTAATTAAGCTAAGATGCATGCATGAAACTAATTTCCGGGTGGAATTCACTTACCTTGCAAGACCTGGTTGATAGCTCTTAAAAATGGTGGAAATCACCTAAGGAAGAAGATAAAAAATGAGAAAAATGGGTTTAAAACTCACTGCCTGAATAGTGAACTCGCACCTGCGGCTCTGGGGACCTCACTTGCGGTCTCGCACTTGCAAGAAGAATCTCGCACCTGCGGAATTGGGCTAGGGGGTCTGGGATCGCACCTGCGTGAAATGCTCCACACCTGCGATGGCTGGCCAGACCACTGGTGATTGCACCTGCGATGCCTGGGACCGCACCTGCGATGCTGGGCAACCGTACCTGCGGTCACACCAGAGAGGTGCACCAGCAACTGTGTTTGCTGGTTTTTAGCCCCGTTAGGTGCCCGGAAGGCACCTGGGCCAACCCGAGCCTTAGTTCAAATATACCAACGAGTCCCAAATCATAATACGGACTCGCTCGAGCCTTCGGAACATTAAAATCAACGCTAAAACTCAAAGCACACCCCCAAACCTCAAGAACCAACTTAGGAATTTTAAGGTTTCTAAACTTCGCTAACAACGTGGCGAACTGACCTATACAACTCGAAATGATACCAAATTTCACAGATTACTTACAAAACATCCTACGAACTTGCCTGTGCGATCAAATCGCCAAAACAACATCATACACATCAACTTAAGCCTGAAAGTCAATGAATTCTATCAAACTTCATAAAACATCAAATTTTCCATTTTAAGTCCGAAAGAAATCCGATTTCGACAAAACTTTACAGAAAGTGCTTAAACCATATATATGACATGTACCGGGCGCCGGAACAAAAATATGGGCCCGATACCATCATTTTCTAATCATATTTCATTTTCAATTTCTTCAAATATTTTCAAAAATCAATTTTACTCAAAAATTCATTTCTCGGGCTTGGGACCTCGGAATTCGATTCCGGGCATACGCCCAAGTCCCATATTTTCCTACGGACCCTCGGGATCATCAAATAATGGGTCGGGTCCGTTTACCCAAAAATGTTGACCGAAGTCAAATTTATACATTTTAACATCAAATCTTAGCACTTTTCATAGAATCTCATATTTAAGTTGTCCTGCTACGCGCCCGGACTGTGCACGTAAAATTGAGGCAAATACAAATGAGGTTTTCAAGGCTTCGAAAGTATGGAATGGGCAATAAAACAGGTGCTGACCCTTTAGGTCGTCACTACGGGAGCCATACTAAGGTAATATTTATCCATTCAAGGCTTCTAGTGCCTATCTTTGTAATACTCATATCTAGCTGTACTATTTTAGAGTGCACCTTCTGGGTGTCTCACAAGGATATTTATTAGCAAATTTGCAGTATCCTTCGGAAATTTTAACTAACGCAAAAAATACATCGACCATTTTGGGTCACTCTAACCTCAGCCGGATCCTGATATCCGTCCTTCTCTTATACTACTTCTGTTAGCTTCCATATGGCATAAATTAGATGGGTGTGGACAATTGTACATACCTCTGTTACAATTCAAGGTAATTCAAAATGCTTATATTTCTCTACTTGAATTCTAAATATTGTTAATCTTCATTAACTGGGTACCTCGTACCCTTCTTCACCTTGCTTCTTTTACTTGCTGAAACTTGTGTCTACCTTCCAATTTTGTTATTCCTTTTTACCGTAAGAGTGTATAGGAATTCTTGCCTTAGGGATCCTTATAAAGAATCTTACACATCTTATTATACACATGATCTGCTGAATACATCATATTTATCCATCATAAGCATGATGCAAAAGTTGAGTTCCTCTGACTTAACTCTTCCATAACTATATCTCTTATCAACCATCTTTCTAGATGTAGGCATCGTCGTATTATGAATAAGATATAGTTTAGGAAATTGAGTTCTTACTACTGAGCTCTACCACACGATCTAGAGTAAGAAGAAATAGTGACAGTCCTAAATGCCCTGTAGCCTCCTGCTTATAAGTGTGGTGCACAACACACCCATAAACAAGACTCTACTAGAACGGCTTGTAGACTACCTAGGACAGAACTGCTCTGATACCACTTTTGTCACGCCCCGAACCTGGGGGGGAGGCGAGACCGGCACCTGGTGCCTCACCTATCCTTGCGTACCAACTTGCGATTAAGGGACTCTGAACATATAATGTCATACTTTGGCCATGGTCCACATTGCAAGATAATTTTTGAAGCAAAATATAAAACCGAACGAAAACTAACGCTTACTTAACATCAATATAAAGTTGGGTTGATAAGGTCGTCATGACTACTACAGCTGACAAACCAACAAAATATACATACAAGGCCTACAAGCCTAACATATTGCACTAACTAGGATATTTCTACAAGCCTCTACTGATGGATAAACTATGATCGGAATAGGGCTCCGACCTACCCACAACTTATATACATATAAACATAAGATGTACACGAAACTCTAGACCCAGCAACTCCGAAGGAGGTGGAGCTTACCGATCAAGCTGAACTCGACAACACCTATTGAGGAGGTCTACCTGTCTGTCTATCTGAATCTGCATGCATGAAATGTAGCATCCCTAGAAAAAGGGACGTCAGTACGAATAATGTACCGAGTATGTAAAGAAATAAAATAACTGAAAGATGAAACTGAACTGATAATATAATAACTGAAAGTAGCTGGGAGTCAAAGATAATTTGAAGATATGATTACCTGCTGATACTAACTCAACTCTCTCAATATAGTAAGTAAAATAGATGCCGGGCCTTATAAGACTTGGTATATATATAACTACTCTGTCGTAGTATTCTCGCTCATAGGTGCTCAACTATACTAGGCTATGTATCTCGGTCACTCCGGGCTCGCTCATAGGTGCTCGACCACAGTAGGCTTGGTATATAGCTTACCATCTGATATGAGGTTGCCCAATAGGGGCCTGCCTACCGATTATAGCTCGATGGTGGTGAAAATACTATAATATTATATATATATATATATATATATATATATATATATATATATATATATATATATATATATATATATATATATATATATATATATATATATATATATATATATATATATATATATATATATATATATATATATATATATATATATATATATCCTTCACTCTCTTGACCGAACGAAGACAATACTCAATTTAATATAAAGTCCTAATAAGGGAGAATACTACAACTTATGAAACTAGGATAATGTATATAAATTCGGGAGTATGAACTTCTCTTTATGCCTCGTTATCAAACACATGTAATTATGAGATCATGTCAAAAATAATAAATTCGTATGATATTCTTGAGAAAGATTGCACCGTACTCCCTTAGAATCGCAAATCTCGCGCTTCAAAATTTTAAGTGAATTGATTAAACTCCATCTTCACTTTGAAAATCTTAGCATCCCACTTTAAAATTTATTAACAATGTTACTAAATAGAAGTGGGATGTTGTTCTCCACAAGAAAGGAAAATGAATATAGTCGTACCATGTTTTTGGCTTTCTTGATAAAACTTCTTCAACCAAACAAGATAAGGTATTTATTACTTTATATGTTCCCACCTTGCAAAGTGACTTAAGAGTCACCAAATGGAACATATATTGCTTCCACATTAAAGTTTCACATGCTTATCCAAAGATTTTAACTAATTATCCGCCAATTTCCTAATCAACTTACTAATCGTTCATTAACCAATAATTAACCAATTATTCATATAATTAAGAATGATGTCAAATTACTTAAAATACTACGCACATTTAACATACGTTATACACCTTACTATCATTGTCATGTGGTACCTTGTATGGCACAAGTCCATAAATACGGGGTATTATAGCTTGGACCGTATTTTACCCCAAATTGTCAAACTTCGACGAAACTCATTTTCTTCGATTTGTTTACCCTCGAACCTTCATGAATTTACTCATCACTTGTTTGAAATAGCATAATGCTTATAGTCTCATTCCCGAACTTACGTCGATTAACTTACGAGGAAACATTCACATATGAAAATGCGGGATGTAACATTTCATTTTCGAGCTTCTATCAATTTACTTATGGCGTACTTTTACGTACGAAAACATGGGGTGTAACATTATCTTTCTCAAAATTAATTCGAAGTAAATGGGTGAGTCCTATGGTTAGTTAATCCCTTTGGAAACATGAAAGAACAAGAATAATTAAAGAAATAATAACTGACTTCATAATAAATAAAAATCGTCATAAGCACAACATGATATTAATCCACACTTTAAACATGAATATTTCCATAAATAAGATTCAAGTGTTGGAAAAAATACTACACGCTTAGATGTACAATACAGAGCAAGGAAATGAAGAAATGAACATAAATGGGTAAGAAATTCTCAACCAAAAGCCTCAAATCATCAAGAGCCAAGTGGCGCAAGAACCCTATCTCCAAAACTTGTCTTCTCTAGTCAAAAGACTGAAAAATAAGCCAAAGATATGACAAAGATATTTAACAAATAAGTTAGGTCCTGTATTTCTGGGTTTGGAATTGAGAAGATGTGAAATTCCAAGACTGTTCATAGCTGTAGTCAGTTGACCGCACATGCGGAAACATCATCGCAGGCGAGGCTCCACAAAAGCAGACTTTCTTTCGTAGATGCACAAATTGTGGGAACTTTCCTAATCCACAGATGCATACATGTTGCCGCAGCAGCGGCTCCGCATATATAAGTGTCTATCGTAGATGCGACGCTTGTGTGGAATCTCCTTCTCCGCAGATGCGGACCATACAATCGCATAAGCGACTCCGTAGGCGCGAATTAGTCACCGCAGATGCGGTCCCAGTGCAGTGTGCCCATCTTTGCAGATGCGGCCTTTCCCCTCGCAGATGCGATGTCGCATACGCGAACAGTGTTCTGCAGATGTGGAATCACTAAAGTATTTTGCACATTTTTGTACTCTTTTTTATCAATTCCTCTTCAATTGAATTCAACTCTCTTCATAGCATCATTTACCTGAAAATCTAGCAATACACATCATAAACAACCTCATATGATGATTAAAGGACGTAAAATCTAATAAAAAGAGACTAAAATAAATTGTAAAATCACCACTCATCAACACCCCCAACTTAAAGTTTTTGCTTTTCCTCAAGAAAATCAAAACCAACAATTCAATGAGGTTCTACCATTTAAAGCACAAGTAGCATTGATATCATTCACAAATCACATTCTTCAATTAAGCACCATACTTTTAGATTTGGTTGGTACTAATAATTAGGCTCAAGCATGTGAATCTCAACATAATAACTCTTTAGAAATAACTTCAATAAATGCAAAGGAATTTCAAAATGATCAAGTGACAACAAAAAGCCTCCAGAAGTGACTCAAAAGTACGACTCTACTACATATGCTCAATTTACTCATTTCGGGATACATCAATGTCACCAATCCATCCTAGTACATGTTCCCTCACAAGAAATAAAATCCCAAAATAACCATATTTACAATAAAAATACAAGGGAAAAATGCACAAAGACACTCACTCTCAACAAAGAATTTCAAGTGTTACAAAATATCATGCCATAAGCTTGCCCTTATTTTAATTCTCCGCATATTCAGGAACGTTTGGTTGAAGATCCCATTATGACTTCTTAAGCTTGTAATGTAGGTTTAGGGAAGAGTCGAATAAGCATTTGGGATAAAAGTAAATACACCATCCTTGAACACTACTCACATTTGTCTTTCTTTTTCCACTTTGCTTCTGTTTAAACCACAGTTCCCTTATTGGCATCTAGTTACCAATATAGAACCACCTTAAAGTACCTCTATAATTTTATCAAGACTCCACATTTGTGTATATATATATATATATATATATATATATATATATATATATATATATATATATATATATATATATATATATATATATAACTATTTTCTTTTGGATCTTGAGTATCTTCATATATACAACTTTGAGGTAAATATCTTTACACTCAATGTACAACCTTACCAATATTTAACTTGACACCAACACCCCCAACTTAGGTTTTTATCCTCATTCTCAATATTCAAGGAGGGACGGGTTCAAAAGAGGGAATTATTTCACAAAAGAGTAAATGTTTGTAATGAGGTGGCCAAGAAAAAGGTTAAACGCTCATATGTGGTGAACTAGTGATAATATTTATGCAATGGTAGGCTTGAAAGGCTAAAGAGGAGGTTTCAAAGATCACAAAGAATGCCTATGGTCATCCCTCTAACCAAACATAATTAACATTAGTATTGAAAGACCAAACAGGCAAGTTCTAGATGATATAAATAAACACAAGAATTATTTATAATAAAAAGTAACACACATAGAACATGAACTAATCAAGACAGATCAATTGCACTTCTTGATAAGAGTATTTAGAGCAATATCATGTCAACTACTGGGCAAAGAATCATCAAAAGAGCCAAAAAGTTGTCACAAAACTTATTCTTCCCCATGGAACTTACCTTTTCAATTTAAAACTAAATTTCAGAGGGGTATTCTTAATTCACACTTCACATACAACTACTAATTTTATTAGTACCAAATACTCCAAAAGTCTCCACATAACAAAACAAGACTAATTCCCTTAAGAAAGTCGTCACACCACCCATTATAGGAAAAAATCACCCGGTTCAACATAAAATGTTTCTCGAGAAAGAACCGTATCATAAACAAAACCCAAGGAAATACTACTAAAGAGATAAAAATAATATAAACTAAAACTACTAAATAAAATAAAATAAACATTAAATAAATAAAAATAAAATAAAAAAACTACTAATGAAAATGATATAACATAAGCAACTAATACTAAAGGAACAAAAATAACATAAACTAAATACTACTAAAGAAAACAAAAGTGACTAATCTCCAAATATACAACCAATCAAAACAATGCTCGGAAAGAGCACATGATAAGCAATAATAAAACAAGCCCAACAAGGGCACACAATATCCATACCACAACATAAGCCCGTTAAGGGCACAAATTAAGCATCAATGTACAAATAAAGTATACTCCCTAAAGCCACCCAACTAAAAACATTGCAGTGTCATCACTGCACAATATCAAAATAAAATAAGAGTAGTTTGAGGGTCTCCTTGAGGTCTGCATCAGATTAGAAGACTGCGGGAGAAAGGCTAATCATTGTCGTGAAGAACTCTCGGCCTCATCATCATCAGTTTCGTCAGCATCATCACCACCAGCACTCGACATGAAGGAGTACTCTTCACTATCATCGTCGTCCTCAACTGATAAGATGACATTGATGCCTCTCCACATCTTGATCATAAACATGCCCTTTTTCTTGTTTCTCGCTTTCTTCTTTTGGAAGTCCGACTGAAGATATGTATGTGCCTAGACCAAGTTTCCATATGTTACCTTGATTCTGCCAACAGAAGCTGCCAACTTCTCATGAGACTCTGCCTGCTTTTTCTGTGAATCTAGGTAGGTCTTCATGTCTTCCCTGGTAAAGTACTCGGGCCTAGGTTGGGGGTGTGAGGGTCCACTAGGGAGATGTGACACTAAGTCACAAATAACGCCAAGCTGCGAGTTCAACATCCCGATTGTCCCTCAGGTAATGCTTCCTGTGAGGAAGACTCTGGTCCAACAACAATAGTGACTTTACTTTTCTTGCTCTTTACTGCACTACCCTCGCCCGTTACTCTCAACCGATGAAAGGGTTTGTCGGCCGGTAACCAATGATCGGTGCACACACCTCACCTGCACAACTCTGTAATTAGTGCAGGAAACATCAAGCCTAGGCTTTCGTCTAGAAAGTACTCTCTCAGCTCCCGCAGGATATAATGGCCGACATTCTCAGGAATGCCGTCTAGAATTCGTGAAATGATCAAGGATTTTGTATATGATACATCTGAAACATTTCCACACGGAGATACTCTGTTGCATAGGATGTAGAGCCAATTTTTGCTTCATTTGTGAAGTCGATCAACTTCAAACCCTTTCTCTTGTTGGCCTATTTTGCTCTCATGCTTGCGGGATAGAGTTTAGAAACAAGCCATTCTCCGTTGTTGCCATGACCCTTTTCTCGCACCGACTCAAGTGGATGGTCAGGAAGCCAGAGAATATCATTTATATGTTCAGTCCCAAACCTCACTGTTTTGCCCTTTATGCTGAGTTGTGGATCGGCGAAGTTTGTACGCTTAATATTAGAGTAAAACTCACGAACCCACTCCTCACTTGATTTGCACATAGTAGGAATGAAGCACGACCAGCCGTAGGTTTGTAGACGGCCATATAATTCTGGGAGTAGCTCGGCCAATTTCTCCTCGGTGATCACCTTTTCAACCATGATATTTTTTGTGAGAAGGTTGTCATAATACCGTCTATGAAAATCAGTAGACATGAAGCATGAATTATCAAATTGTTCCTCCACAGCCTCCTCCTCAATTTCATGATCAAGCGGAGCATTTTCGTTCATGTTCGGGTCCATTTTAGCCCAAAGTACCTTCAAATAATAAAAACAATGTTACTCGGGAATTAGAATCATGTTAAGAAATTCAAAAAATGCAATTAGGCCAAAGAATCAAGTCGAATGGCCCCTGAAGCTCCAGTTGCAAAGCTACTGGAATTGCAAAATCTACCATGTTTCTGCACCATCGGAAAAGCGATGGCAGGTGTCGTCCCACTTCTGCGGGTTTTCTATCGCTTCTGCAGACATGCCTGGGTGACCATAAATCGCACCTGCGGAAAGGGCCTCACAGGTGCGAGGCCGCAAGTGTGGCCATTTTTGCGCTTCTGCGACACATCAGGTGTTTCACAACTCTATAAATTTTTGACTCATTCACTTCTTAAACATTATTTTAGCACATAATTTATACTCAAGAATTCTAAATTAGTGCAATACATGAACCTACGACTCTATTAAACCTGATTTTATGGTACTTAGCGACAAACTTTCTGTCAGACAATTCGTCGAACACATGACAAGCAACGAGAAAGTATTCTTCTTTAAACAAATAGGGTACTCACAATTCCCCCAAAATTGTTTTCATCAACAACAACACATATATGCACACTCTCAACCAATTTCCCTCACTCCTAAAACTAGTAGTGATAAAAAAATGAAAACGAGACTATAGAAGAGATGAGATGAAGAAAAAGAAGAAGAAGAAGAAGAAAAGAGAAGTAGAAGAGTGGAGTAGATGACGTGACTAAGAACCATACATGTGTGTCTTGAGTGTGAGAATTCGAGTGTGAGCGGTAGTTTCTTTGTGTGAGATATGAGAGGTAGTTTTGAGATTTGGGGGAAAATTAGAGTCTCACCGGACTGATGAAGGATTTTAAAATTTACCCATTCAACCACTTCTGTGGAAGAGCTAGCGCTTATGCGTGAGCTCTTTTGCGTCTGGAAAACCCCTTATGCGGTAATTCCGCATCTGTGCTTCTATTGGTGCTTCTGCGTGGCCGCATCTGTGTGAAAAGTTCCGCAGATACGGTTACACCAAATGACTGGTGCACAGATTTTGCAGCCACAATTTTTTTGCACTCCAACACCTCAAACTCCTCAATTCAACTCCACAAAATCTGAAACTTTGCAGATTAGTCAAAAATAACATAATAAATTATTCCAAAAAAGAAAATTTTAAAAACAACAAAAAAAAATTTAGAAAAGATGGGTTGCCTCCCACCAAGCGCCGCATTTAACGTCGTGGCACGACGCGGATCAACTTTACCACTTTTCTCGCCACTTGGACAATATGAATTGGGCACCTAAATTGGAATAAATTATGTGACCACGAGCGGTGAGGGGTGGTAAGTAGATGATCAAGCCACACATTAATTTCTTCATTTTGCATTTCTTAGCTTTCATGTGAGGAATGTGATTTTGCCTTCTTGTTCCCTCAAATTGTAAGATATATGGCCTTTGCCTTTCCTCCTAGCAATCCCTCGTTGACTCTTGTAGTTCAATTCCCATATCACTACACGATTCCAATGTTGAAAATTTCGTGGAATGTGACATCAAACCTCTAAATTTCAATTCTTCCCGGATTTTAACATCCTCTATTTCCCCTGGACTAGATTCAATCTCAACCATATTTTCAATTACACAGGTTGACTCTAGTTCCATCTTTTTCTTGGCATCACTAACAAGCATGGAGTCGATTGGCGGATGTTCAATTCTTGATTCCTCAAAGTAAAGCTCACTTTCTTCCTCAGAGTTGGACTCTTCTTGACCTCTTTCCACACTATCAAATTGATAGGCATAATGAGCCTCAATCAATTATTTTATTTGATCTTCCAAAGTGCGGATAGTCTTATCATTTCGATGTAGTGTTTGTTTTAGGTCCTCGAGTACCAAGCTTTTCTTATCCTCATTTTCAATAATGGCTCCAACATGGGCATCATCTTCTCATTTTTAGCATTTGAGAGCTCCTCTTGGTTTTGATCAAGTGCCAAGGAAGAATTTTAAGCATCCACATATAAGGAAGGGTCTTGGCTATCATTCACTTCAGAGGCTTTTTGGACCTCTAAAGATTCAAGCATTTCTTCCATTTGTGTGTTCAACCTTTCAAGCGCCAAGTCATTTGGAGACTATTTTCCAAAAGCTCCTCCAAGGAAATTTGCTCTTTATTTCCTCTTTCAAGTAGGCATTCCACCATGAGCTTGAACTCTCCAATTCGACCATGCCCAATTTCTTCTACTTCCATATCCCTATAATTTTCATCACAAAAAATAGAATCATCATAGCGGGGATTGGGGAAAGGAAGGACAAATAAGCACAATAATTTCAATGACCATTTTGACGACCACACTTATCACAAACACTCCACTCATGGGTTTGATATTGTGCGCACAATTTGCCCCCGAGAGAATTTAAACAATTTTTCCAAGAGTGTGGTCCTCCACAATAAGGACAAGGGTCATCAAAGTATGAATAACTACCATCTGATCAGTTTTCATCATATGATGCCATTTTTTTAAAAACAAAGAAAATAAAAAAGAAACAAATAAGAAGATAAAGATAAGAAAAATAATTACACAAGTATTCACAAGTTTTGACCAAAGCACTTACGCTTACTTCTCAAACAACCTAAATACACCAAATTGTTCCCCGACAACTGTGCCAATTCTGATGGCGTCCAAATCCACTACTAAAAAAATGGGCACGGCCGCATGCAATATAATTTACCCAACTATAAGTCGGGGTCGAGTCCCACAGAAAACAATATGTAGGCGATTAGGCGTGTAAGACAATTATCACTTATTATGCTAAGCCAAACACTTAGAATGGCCTTGAGAAAATATTTATAACTAATTACGAAAATGTAAACTAACCTAGAAAGAAAATAAAATGATCAATGGCAACAAGCATGGATGCATAGGGAATTACACTCAAGTAACGATCCAATATATTTCACGATTTTTCAATTATGAGCGAGTTTATGTTAATTAGCCTCAGGTAATAATTCTATATTAGCTTCTTTCGAAGACTAACAGGACTTCCTAATTGAATTATCCCTAAAACAATTAAGATATTAAGAACACCTGGCTCCAAGTAGTTCAATCTTATCCCTAGGTAGAATCTATAAAGTGAGGGTTAAAGCTTCAAGTTCTTGTTAATTAATCTTTTCGAATTCCAAATTATCTTTCCCAAAATTAATTCGAAGTAAATGGGCGAGTCCTAGGGTTAGATAATACCTTTGGAAACATTAAAGAACAAGAATAATTGAAGAAACAATAACTCACTTCGTAATAAATAAAAATCGTTCAATACATAAGCACAACAAGATATTTAATCCACACTTTAAATATGAATATTTCCATAAAATAGATTCAAGTGTTGAACAAAATACTACAAACTTAGATGTAAAATACAAAGCAAGGAAATAAATAAATGAACATAAATGGGTAAAAAAATTCTCAACCAAAAGCTTCAAATCTTCAAGACCCAAGTGTGTGTGCAACCCTTGCTCCAAAACTTATCTTCTCTAGTCAAGAAACTGAAAATTAAGCCAAAGATAGGCCAAATATATTTTACAAATGAGCTAGGTCATGTATTTATGGGTTTGTAATTGAGAAGATGTGAAATGCCAAGACCGTCCATAGCTGAAGCTCGCTGACCGCACCTGCGGAAACATCATCGCAGGTGCGGCTCCGCAAAAGCGGACTTTATTTCGCATATGCAAAAATTGTGGGTCCAGCATGGTGATGATTAGGAGGTCAATATTGGGGATGATGGTGCGTTCAGGATGGGCAGGCTATGTGTGCCCAATGTAGATAGTTTACGTGATTTGATTCTCCAGGAGGCTCATAGTTTGCGGTACTCCATTCATCCGGGTGCCCCGAAGATGTATCAGGGCTTGAGACAGCATTACTGGTGGAGGAGAATGAAGGAGGACATAGTGGAGTATGTATCTTTATGCCTAAATTTCCATCAGGTGAAGTATGAGCATCAACGACCAAGTGGTTTGCTTTAGAAGTTAGTGATTCCGGAGTGGAAGTGGGAGCGGATCACTATGGATTTTGTTGTTGGACTTCGAAGGACGCATCAGAGGTTTGATGCAGTTTGGGTGATTGTGGATAGGCTGACCAAGTCAGCTCATTTCATTCCTGTGATGACTACGTATTCCTCCGTGCAGCTGGTTCGGGTGTATATCCGCTAGATCGCCAGGATTCATGGCGTATCGGTATATATCATCTCTGACCAGGTTACACTGTTTACATCACAGTTCTGGAGGGTCGTACAACATAAGTTGGGAACTCGAGTGGAGTTGAGCATGACATTTCACCCTCAGACAGACGTACAGTTCGAGTGCACTATTCAGATATTAGAGGATATGCTCTGTACGTGTGTGATGAAGTTTGGGGGTTCGTGGGATCTGTTCTTGCCTCTAGCGGAGTTTTCTTATAATAACAGTTATCAGTCGAGCATCTAGATGTCACCATGAGGCTATGTATGGTAGGCAGTGTATGTCACCATGAGGCTATGTATGGTAGGCAGTGTATGGTAGTGGGTTAGTCGAGCATCTAGATGTCACCATGAGGCTATGTATGGTAGGCAGTGTATGGTAGTGGGTTAGTTCGAGTCGGGTGACTCTAGTTTATTGGGTACGGACTTGGTTCAAGATGCTCTAGAGAAGGTTAAGGTGATTCAGGATAAACTACGCACAACCCAGTCCAGACAGAAGAGTTAAGTGGATTGAAAGGTCCGGGATGTTGCATTCATGGTTAGAGAGAGGGTCTTGCTCCGGGTTTCGCGTATGAAGGGTGTTATGAGGTTTGTAAGAAGGTCAAGCTGAGCCCAAGGTTCATTGGTTCTTTTGAGGTGTTGCGGCGAGTTGGGGAGGTTGCTTATGAGCTTACTTTACCTCCCAGACTAGCGGGAGTTCACTCTATATTTTTTGTTTCAATACTCCGGAAGTATCACATCGATCCGTCTCAAGTGTTGGATTTCAGCTTAGTCCAATTGGACAAGGATCTATCTTATGTTTTGGAGCCAGTGTCTATTTTGGACAGGCAGGTTCAGAAGCTGAGGTCAAAGAGAATTGCTTTTGTGAAGGTTCAGTGGAGGGGTCAATTAGTCGAGGAGTTGACCTGGGAGACCGATCATGATATGCGCAGCACTTATCCTCATATTTTCACCACTTCAGGTATGTCTATATACTCGTTCGAGGACGAATGCTTGTTTAAGAGGGGGAGGATGTGATGACCCGGCCGGTCATCTCGAGTGTTGTTGCCCGTTTTCCTAATTTCTACTTCTATTATGTTCTACAGCTGTTATATGACTTACTAGGTTGGTTGGTTTGGGTCCCTAGTGATGTCCGAGTGAGTTGAGACACTTAGTCTCTTAATTGGAAGCTTTAGTTGGAAAAATCGACCGGATGTCGACTTATGTGTAAATGGACTAGGATTTAAATTTTGATGATTCCATTAGCTCCGTGAGGTGATTTTCAACTTAGGAGCGAGTCTGTAATGTGCTTCGGAGGTCCGTAGTCGAATTAGTTTTTAATTGGCGAAAGTTGGAATATTGGTGAATTTGACCAGCAATGGAAATTTTGATATCAGTGTCGTACTTGATTTTCGGGAATTGGAGTAGGTTCGTGGTGTCAATTATGACTTGTGAGCAAAATTTGAGTTCAATCTGACGTGGTTTGATAGGTTTCATCGTTGTTTGTGGAATTTGGAAGTTTAAAAGTTCCTTAGGCTTGATTCCAGGTGTAATCCGTGTTTTGATGTTGTTTTCGGTGATTCGAGAGTTTGACTAAGTTTGTATTGGGTTATATGACTTTTTGGTATGTTTAGTTGAGGTCTGGGAGGCCTCGGGTTGATTCGGGGTTGCTATTGGACTTGGATTTGAGTTGGTGAAGCAGAGGACGCAGGTGCAAAGATTATATCGCAAGTGCGGATGAGTGGCCACACTTTCTTGCTAGTGGAGTTTTAGCCACAAAAGTGGTCCCGCAAGTGCGGATGAGTGGCCGCAGGTGCAAAGGTTTTGGGCAGAATGTTTAAAAGCAAGGGTTCGCGATTTTAGTCTTATTTCAACATTTTGCACTCGGACTTAGGCGATTTTGGAGAGGATTTTCGAGGGGATTATTGAGGTAAGCTTCTTGTACTCATTTTTTTTATCAATAATCTTGTTTCCCCATTGTTTTTCCCACCTAGATTGTGTGGTGTTGAGGTAAAATTTGGAGGTTTGAGACTAGGGATTTGGAGAATGAATTTTGGGGATTCAAGGGACCATTTAGTGTCGGATTTTAGTAAATTTGATATGGTTAGACTCGTGAGTGAATGGGCTTTCGGGTTTGTGACTTTTTCGGACTTTGAGACGTGGGCCCGGGGGCCGGGCTGAGCCTATTTCGGATTTTGGTTTAGAATTTCATTTTTTTCTTATGAAATTGATTCCTTTAGCCTATATTAATTATGTCGTACTACTTGTGGCTAGATTCGGGGCATTTGGAGACTCATTCGTGGGGCAAAGGCATTTTGGAGTAGGATTTTGCGCAGTTTGAGGTAAGTAACGGTCTTAAATTTTGTCCTGAGGGTATGAAACCCCGAAATTTGATATGATGTGATTATTTGGAGGTGGCGCACATTCTAGGTGACGGGCGTGTGGGCGTGCACCGTGAGGGATTGTGACTTGGTCCGTCCTGTGAGATTGTAAAGTCGAATAACCTATCAACGATTACATGTTTCTTTTGTTTTCGAGAAATTTAAATTCCTCATACGTTAGAAATCATGCTTAGGCCATATGATATCACTGTTGGGACCCTCAGCTGTCTTGTACTTTTTGAATTTACTTCTAATTGCTATCTTGTCACAGTCTTACTTGTGTGTCATATATTTGTTTCCTCTTGGTTTCTCGCTGATACCTGTTATTATCTCTGTTTGGGCTGTTTTGTATAATTTCTGTGAGCCCGAGAGGCTAGAGAGGTTAGTAATTGAGATAGGGCCTGAGTGCCGAGTTGTGAGCTATGCGAGGTATATGGATCGGGTTGCACGCCGTAACGAGCTTGAGGGCTGAATGTATATGGATCGGGTTGCATGTCGCAATGAGCCTTGTGGCTATTTATGGATTATGGATTAAGTTGCATGCCTCAACGAGATTTGGATCGGGATGCACGCCATAGTGATTTAGAGCTTGGGATGAAGGAGCTCCTCCGGAGTGTTTACACCCCCACTGAGCGCAGGTACCTATTAAATGTGTGTATTGAGGGATGAGAGCCGAGTTTTTGAGCTATTGAGAGCTTAAGTGACTGTTATCCTGAGAGGTTGCATTTATCTTGCTTTGTTTCTACACTTAGCTGATTTATGTTACTGTTCTGAACTTCTGAAAAATATTATATTTGTTTTACCTAAACTTAGTAAATATGCAGGTGACTAGACTTATATTGCCGGAATTTACTCATGTCTACTTTCATTTTTGAAGTTACTGAAATGAAATGTATTTGTATAGCTCGTCACTGCTTCTCGATTCCTTTGTTAATTCTATTACTAACTGAGTTGGTTGTACTCACTCTACACCCTGCACTTCATGTGCATATCCACATGTATCCGGTCACGGAGGACGTTGAACTCGTGCGGGGTCGAGTATCAGAGAATTACGAAGTAGTTGTCGGCATTCGCAGTCCTTGTCTTTCCTTCTTTGCAATATTTTCTTTTCTATATTGACATTTGGATAGAGACTCTTGTAGACGCTATTTATTATACTGGTTGTTGGATTCTCATGACTTGGTGACACCCGTATGTTTGGAGATATATTTTTCCATTATATTTTGAGTTTAACGCATGTTTTTATGAAAAACTCTGTTATGAAAAAACTTTTGATTTATCTTTTATGAAAGATCGAAGTATTTTGAAAATCGGCTTGCCTAGTACCATCGATAGGTGCCATCTCGACAGGTTAGAGTTTTGGGTTGTGACATCCTACTTCATCCTTATGTAAATGACTATATTCCTTCTACAACAAAGCTCTTTGATATTTTTGGCCCGCACGGTTGGTTGAGTTAGTTGGGTGAGTGGTTTTCCACATGAGAGACCTGGGTGTTTGACCAAATATATATATCTTGATTCAACCAATTAGAATTGAAGAAAGAAGAGTCAATCTTAGCTAATGATAATATCCAAAAGATAAGGTTACCGGCTTTATGACAGATTATATGTTTATTTGATGAAGTGGTAATGAATGTGGGGAAATGATCCATAAATATGGAAGATAGCATTAAATAATAATAAATATCAATGAATGAAACTTCAGTAAATAAAAACATGTGAGTCACCTGAAAAGGGGTGGGATCTGTGGATATTCTTTCTGACAATGATGAATGATTGATGAGCCTTAAAACACTCGGGGTTGTTTTTGGATCAAGTGGAAAAGCTTAGACAAGAATCTTAGTAAAAAGGTTATTTTGATATGCTTGTAATGTGGTCAGACTCTATCTATAAAGTCAATATCTTTTCTTACAAGTGAATCTTCCCTCATCATTGTGTCTCTTTCGGTTTATAAGGAACAAGTTTCTAGAAACCCTAATAGTACAAGTACATAGAATATCCACTAGAATATTCTCTTTTGTGTCCTATCTTTAACTAGGTGGGATAACACTGTCTAAGATGCTCGACCTCGAATTTTTATCTACGATGCCTTCAGGACCTTGATCTTTTTTGACTCTTCGACTGCATCCTTCATCGCTCTGAGGCTACTCGACTTGGGGTAGATCTTTGCTGAGACTTACTGATAGTACGTGGCAGGAAATGAAGGCTAACATGGCTTGCATATATCAAGGATATTTTTTAGCCCATACAATTAGTTTGTTCTCTTATCGAGGTCTTCCTCACCGGTGAAGTCGATGAGTGGATGATGCCATTTGTGGTTGAGCTTACCGAGCTGGCTATGCACGTCGTGGTCGTCGTAACGATCAGGCAACGTGGCTCTCTAAGGGCCACATATTTTGAATTCTTTGAATTTCTCGGGAAGTCTTTAGGAGTCATCTCGTCCAAGAAAAATAGTGATGTCATGATGTCATGCTTCATGATGATGCTGTTTCCCTATGTGTTGCATCGATTCACGTGTGACCCTTGATTGGTTCTGTCGTTTCTATTTTCGTGCTAATCATGGCCTGCCGTATCGATTCAGGTGCCCCCAAGCCTTATAAATAAGGGTTGGTTTGTTGATTGTGAAACTTTTCCACATTATTTCTACTTCATAAGCAGAGCTATTTATTTACCTTGGTAGAACCTGTTGCGATCAAACACACACGCAAGTATACGCGGTCGTCAAGTAATAGAGTAGTGAGTAGAGTATCGTTCCCACAAAGACTTATGATTAACTTTCGACTGATTCAAACTAAAAGAACTTATCGATTCAATAGATTTCTCACAAAATAGATAATTTACTACCTAAAACTATCAAGTAATGAAATAACTAGAAATAGACAACAACACTTAAACAATTTCATATAACAATCAATAGGAGATAATATTCCATGGTCACGGGTTAGCTAACAATCTTGTTGCGTTCTTGGCTTAAAATGACTAATTGATTTATCTAGGTAGTTAATTCATAGGGTTGATATTAACTCATAAGAATCTGTCAAGTTATTACTCGCCTATTCAAGTTAACTTAATGTCTATATGTCTATGAAATTAAGATTAACAAGAATGCATTTACACTTCCGGTATTTCAACCAAGCAAGGAAACTAGGTATATGTCTATCCTGATTGTGAATTCGTTCCCCGATGCCCGGGTTCAAGAACCTGCTCTATTTAATTCTGTACGTAATCTAGAATTCTCACTTTCGAGTTCAACTCTAGATTCAAAAATAGTATTTCATTGTTAGCTACTTAGTAATATAATTAAAAACAGAATTAAATAAACAACCCAATATGATAAAATCAACTTCGTCAAATTAAACTTCAAACATCAACATTTATGTATACCCATGACCATATAACAATAAGGTTCTTAGCCACTCATGTTCATACAATCATCAAAATTAATGTTTTCAAACATAAAATCAATGAACAAGAGAAAGAATGGAAGAATTGCTCAAATCCGTGCTCCCGAGTGTTTCGTACTTTTGTTCTCCTCCAAAAATCACGCCCCCCCCCCCCAAAAAAAACAAAATAGGTTTTGGTTGGCTTTTATATGAGTTGGGGCGTCAAGGAGTTAAAATACCCGAGTCCTAGTTGGAATAGGGCAATTTCATGCCTCGAGCGTCCAGGGTAGCGTAGGGAGCTAGCCCTGGCGCTCAAAAATTAAGCATTCTGGACTGCGCCACAGCCAGCGCCCCACGCTGGTTCTGGCCCTCAAAATTCAATTTTTGCCTTTTTGCTTCGATTTTGCAACTCGCGCCATTTCGTCCCAAATTGCATTCGAATGATTCCTACACATAGAAATACCAAAATTTAGCACAAATCATCATATTAAACATCTTAACTCTACGAGACATGATCAAAATGTGAGGCGATTTATATTAAAATATGCATGCATTAAGCCGATTATCGACACCTCACACTTAGACTCTTGCTCGTCCTCGAGCAATGGAACTATATTAACACCCCCAAAACATGATTAGCACTATGGAAGACGACTTCACAATTAATTCAAACAAACACCCTACCTTTTGACTATAATCGATATTGGCAATTAAGCATGAACACACAATTTTCACATTCTTCCCGCTTTTAAATAGCCCAAGTATACTCAATATTATTCAAGAAACTCAATCAACTCAAGAAACCTCTCCACAACCACCTTACCTCAAAAGAAAACTCGTTACCACTAAGCATTTTCAACTCACACACTCACCCAACACAAGAAAGTGTACAACATCCCAATCCGTCATGAGATCAAGTGCACTCACCACAAGCAAAATAGTGAATATCAAAGTAGTCCACACATTCAAATATGTCATTGAACATAAATTAAGGACATCAAACACTTGAACAAGGTTGTAATGTAGGCTAAGGGACGCCTACGTCATCTCCTAGACTAGCTTAACTTAATGATTTTGCATTGTTAACACACGGGGAAAGTTCAAAATTACACAAAAGAGCACATAATATCAACAATCCTTACACACACATGGCACTTGACTCACTCAAGACGGTTCTATGCGACTCTCAAGTCAAGCAAGAATAGGAAGCTGAAAAGTTTTAAGCAACAATGCACTAGGTAGCATATAAGTCAATCAACTGAGAAAAAGGCGTCACAGAGTAGGCTACTTTATTTACTTGGGTATTACAATTCAAATCATATATGTAGGAAGTCAGAGCATATGCCATAACTTAACTTTCCAACACCAAACATGTCAATAGGTACTTCAGAACAATCTCAATTTTCTTCCTTATCCTACTCCTAAAAAAAATTAATAATAAAAACTAAACTAGAATACCCGGTTCGAGATACACCTTTGGAAAAGAACTGGTGTCAAAAGAAAAATCAAGGGATACTACCTAAAATAAAAAGAAAATATTTTTGGTATTTTTAATCGGACTTTATTCCCTCAAGAAAAGTTTCCAACAGATCCATCGTCGGGAAAAGTCCAAACTTTTAAATAATTTTTTTAATTTTTTTTATAGTTTAGCTAATTAGACTATGTGAATCTTAAACTAAGCTAAAAATATAATAAAGAAAACACAACAATAACAATAACAAAGAAAGAAAAAAAATTATACAACTACACTCGAAGGAGCATTCCCCCACCCCACACTTAAGCGATGCATAGTCCCCGATGCATAAAAATTCAAAATAAAGTAAGTGTCACGACCCAATTTACACTCCGAAAGGTATCGTGACGGTACTTAGTCTCTATGACTAGGTAAGCCTAGAATTTGGGGGAAATAACATAATCAATAAAATAAAGACAGAAAGGATATCAAATAGATATAACGTAGTTGCTCAGCATATACAGTTTTACTTCCCAAAACCCGGAATGTCACCATAGTCACAAGCTCTTTAACAAATATGGCTCTATAATATGAAACAGTGGGAAAATGTACAAGTCTTTCTATGCCTATGCTAGAGTAGAAGGGGACTCGTGGATTCTGCGGACGCGGCGGAATTACCTCGCGGTCTCCTGGCTGCTGGCAGACAACTCCTAGCCACGATACTGAGTGCTGGTACCTGGATCTGCACATGGGGAAAACATGCGCAGGAAAGGGCGTGATTACTCTACATTCGGTACTCCGTAAGTGCCAAGCCTAACCCCAGTCAAGTAGTGACGAGGTAAGGTTGAGGCCCTACTGAGTTTGTAAAACAAGTCAATATACGATTTTAAAACAGTGAGAGACAGACAAGCAATGATAAATAGGATTAGTGAAAACGAAAAGATTTAATAACATAAAGAGAGCCCTTGGCTCAGCACAGCATATATCTCAACAATAGATGTGCAATGCAGTACACGGGGAAAGCACCCGGATCTCAGTCCGTAGTCCCAATTTAAATATTCTATGCAGGTCAGGGGGAAAGCTCTCGGATCTCTGTCTGTAGTCCCAATTTAAGTATGCATCTCAGTACAGGGGGAAAGCTCCCGGATCTCAGTCCGTAGTCCCAATTTAAATATGAATGCAGTACATGGGGGAAGCTCCCGGATCTATGTTATTAGTCCCAATTTAGATATGCAAAGTAGAAGCAGGTCAATTATGGCTTAAGTAAACAATCCAGAAAACAATAGGTAAGGATAGAGTAAAACTACCCAAGCATGATGTGACTGATAGCAAATATGAGGAATTCAAGTCAGACAGATAGAAATGCTTACTCTTAGGTTATACTCAATTAAGATAGGAAACAATAATATATGTATGAAAATGAGAGATTTCATGGGAGTAAAATAGGATTTTAGCAATAATAACCCGTGTACGCACTCGTCACCTCGTGTACACGGCGTCCACATAACAAAGATCAGTACAAAATGCCTAAGGGAAAGTCCCCAACAAAGAATTAGGCAAGCCACTTACCTGGACTGCGCTAATCAACTCAATACCAAGCTCTTGCCACGAGTACCGGACTCCGGGTGGCCCAAATCTATTCAAATCGATTGCACGGTGTAAATATCATTTCAAGGGAACAAGACAGCTAATTATTTATAAGCTAGTACGCGAATTTAGAAAATTCGCCCAAAAAGTCCCCCGGGCCCACGTCTCGAAATCGGGTAAAATTTATATTTTCTGGACACCCATTCACTCACGAGTCTAACCATATAAGAATATCTCAAATCGGAGGTCAAATACTCAATCAAAACTCAATAATTCGGTCTAGGAAGTTCATCCCATTTTCCCATAATTTTCGAAATTGAAGGTTGAATTTAAGATTGGAATCATGGAATATGATCTATAAGGGATAGAAATCACTTACCCAAGTTACCCAGGTGCAAAAGTCTTCAAAAATTGCCCTTCCTGATCTCTCAAATTCGAAAATATGAAAATGGCATAAACCTCGGATCTGGGGTTTTAATATTCTGCCCATGCATTTGCCTTATGCGATCGCGTACAATGAGTCGCGATCGCGGAGAGTAATGAAGCACGCGCCTGAAATTCCTTCATCACGATCACGATTAAAGGTATGCAATCACGGAACTTCTGAACCTACAGCAATGCGATCGCAGAGGCCATGCGACCGTATAGATCAAAACACTGCACCTCCCCCAGCCATAGGATACCTTACGTGATCGCGATCCCCGACATGCGACCGCGGATACCAACTTACCTGAACCATGCGATCGCGGATGGACTTGTGCGATCGTGATGCACAATCTCTGACCACCTCAACCTAACACTACGTGATCGCGGACTGATTCACGCGATCGCAGAGAACACTTATCTGCTGCTGTAAACCCAGAAAAGCAGAAAAGGCTTAGGCCAAAATATGCCCGTTTGGGCACCCAAAACACACCTGAGGCCCCCTGAGACCTCAACCAATCATACCAACCAACCCTAATACTTCATTCAAACTTGTTCGAGCCTTAAAAACACATCTCATAACATCAAAATCATCAATTATGCATATATTCAAGCCTAAGAACTTAGGAAAATTCTAGAATTCACATCCGTCACCGAAACACATCTAAACTCATCCAAATGACCTCAAATTTTTCTCACAGGTCAAAAACGACATTACGTACCTACTGTTGCTTTCGGAAATCCATTCCAATTCCGATATCAAAATCTCACCTATCGGCCGGAATCGCCGAAATTCTAACTTTCGCCAATTCAATCCTAAATCCACAACCAACCTCGAAAACACATTCCGAGCACGCTCCTAACCCCGAAATCACCCAACAGAGCTAAGGAGTCAACAAAATCCAATTCCGGATTCGTCTTCACACAACTCTAGCTATGGCCAGATTTTTAAAGCTAAATTTCAAATTTATGGACTATGTGTCCAAAATCACCCAGGATTTCATCACTCAATGCACCGACAAGTTTCAACAACATAAATAGACATGGGAGAAACAGTAAATAGGGGATCAGGGTGCAAATTTTTAAAACGACCGGCCGGGTCGTTACAGTAAGGTGGAAAGGGAGAACTCCCTGCTACTCGGATGCTGCCTCCTCAGGGTGCCTACCAGCTACGGCAATGGTCTCATTATGATCACCCAAGGGCACTAAAGCCATTGATCACGTAACGTCATCATCATCCTCATCGTCTGATCCTTTGTGAGTGTTTTCATCCTCAGACAGATGAATGGGACTGCCTGGTGCTATACCCAACATCTTCTTCGAAAAACTGGAGAGATCATTCCGCAAGTGTTGGCACTCCTCATCTAACACCCCTAGCCTGCTCATGATAACATTGAGGGTTTTGTAATGATACCTGTTAAAATTCTCATTCCTAGTAGCTTGGGTGAGCTTGGATGTGGACTCTAGCAAGGAAGTGATTTCCAACAATGTTGTGGGCGCCTCCACCACCTCATCATAGACAGGGTACTCCGGTACCCCGCGAGATAGCAAGTATTGTGTCAGAATATTTCCAAAGAAGAACCTCTTGATCCTCCCTCCAAAATGGGTTCGGGCCATTTCTCCAAGCATGATCTCACCCACATTTAAGGGTCGCCCAGTCATCAAGAAGTAGATCACACACACTCAAGCTCGAGTGCACTCACTATTATGCTCAACGGGAATTAATCTTGCTTGCACAAAGTTTTGCCACACCTTGGCCGTTTTGTTGAAGTCTAACCGGATCATCTCAAGGAGCGCATTCCCTTTAGTTCGGGTCCATTTTGAATTAGAATCAACGCCACAAAGTGTGTGACATATTTCTTGGTAGCTTGGACTCTTAACAAACTTGCGTAGCTGCCGGGGATTTGGGCTATAAACTCCCAAGAAGTTGCACAAGGATTCCCCATCCATAGGAATTTCCTTTCCTCGGAACCATGAATTTTCATACGCCTCATTCCAACTGGCATGTAATTTTCTCACCATGCTTAGATTTGCAGGGCCCGGACATTCAAGGAATTTATCCATCTTCTTTTCGATCAACCTAGCAAGCACCTCGGGGAAGTTCCGTTCCAAGGACTTCACATTTATCCCCATCTCAGACACATATCTTCAATATGGCACGAAAGTATCATGCCATTTGATGGCATCTTCCCGAACTTGTTCCACTCGAGGCTGTGGTGGCCTCGTTGACTCACTTGCAATTTTCTTTCCGTTGGCTTGTCGGGAGGAACTCTCACCTGCTTGCATTTTTTTGGGGGGGGGGGCAGTGGAGGAGGACTTCCCCACCCCTTTTCCTTTGGCGGCTCCATCACAAGCCATAGAAATCTACACATTATAAACACAAAGTCGAGAATGAATCAAGAATTTTTGCCTAAGGTCACCGTGAGAGGAAAAATGACCCCACACTTAAAATTGAAGGCTATGTATAACTAAATCATGATATTGATCCAACTTGCACCAATGTGTTATCACAAGGCTATAGGTACTCAGATTTCCCTATGCCATACAATTCAATTAATTTAATATGGTCGTAAATTAACTATGGTGCAAGCATAAAAAAGCTAAAGTCTACATTAATACAATAATTTAATAAACTAATTACTACTTACAAGAGATTACAACAAGTTACAATACCCCCAAGCACCCCACACTTTGCCCAAACTCATGTACAATTACAATCGGCTATTTAGACTTCACCGGTGTGCATATTTACTCTCTTAAGCATTTTAGCAAATACTTAGTGGACATTAAATTTGCTCTTTTATTTCAACAATGGTGGAAGAAAGTGGCCCTTAAATTTATATGAAGTAGAGGGAATAATAGTTTACTACTTCAAACACATTCACAACCAAAATTTTTCATAAGTTTCATGTATATTAAGACCACCACAATATAATAAATCATGTTTAAGAAGCCTAGGAGGTTGGGGTTGTTGGGGAAGTAGAGATAAAATTACACTAAAAAAATTTCAAAATACAAGAAAAGAGAATAAGAGGAACATACCTTTTAGTCTTGAGAATTGATTGAGCAAGAGAGATGAAAGAATTTGAGAGATATAGATTGAAAATAGAAAAGAGAAAAAGAAATTCGAAAAAGAAGAAAGGGCAGTGAGCGTTTGTTTTTATGGAAAAAAAATGTTGGGTTTTAGAAATTCTAATTTAAGTGGGAATGGGTTTGGGTAGTTGGGTATGGGTAAGGTTGTGTGTGTATATGGGTATGTGGGTTGGGTTATTTGGGTTTGGGTATTTTAATTAAAGACGAAAATCGAAAAAAAAATTAAAAAAAGTTTACTTGTGACCCTAACGCTGAACATTTTTCTGCTTCTGTAAAGTGTGCCCCAGCCAGCGTGGGGCGCTGGGCTGAACCTCAAAATATAATTTTGTTTTTTTTATAAAATTATGACTACCGTAACACTCAATACGTACATTACATACACCCACACCATTCCCACCTAAGATTTTTACAATTACAAAGAAATAAAAAGATTTAGTACCTAACTAATCGAAAAACAAAAAAAACTAAGCTACAAAAGCAATAAAATTGGGTTGCCTCCCAACAAGCGCCCGATTTAACGTCGCGGCACAACTCAACACATTTTTAAGCATCGGTCAAGTCCACCGAGGTATTGTGACGTGCAATATCACCACCCCAATAATGCTTTATCCTTTGGCCATGTACTAAGAATGAACCTCTTGAACTCATATCATGCAGTTCCACCGCTCCATGAGACCTCACACTTACCACAACAAAAGGACCTGCACAACGAGACTTAAGCTTTCCGGGGAAAAGCTTCAACCTTGAATTGAACAAGAGAACTTCTTGACCTGGTTCAAACTCACGATGTTTGATGTGCTTGTCATTCCACTTCTTTGTCTTTTCTTTATATAATTTGGCATTGTCATATGCGTGCACTCGAAACTCATCAAGCTCATTGACTTGCAGCAATTTCTTCTCACTGGCTGAGTCCATATCCATATTTAGCTTTTTGATCGCCCAATAAGCTTTGTGTTCAAGCTCGATGGGCAAGTGACATGCCTTCCCATAAACTAACCTGTACGGAGAAGTACCTATGGGAGTCTTGTACGTCGTTCGATATGCCCATAATGCGTCATCCAGCTTCCCGGCCCAGTCCTTTCTATTCCCACTTACTATTTTCTCCAAAATCTACTTTACCTCTCTATTTGAAACTTCTACTTGACCACTCGTTTGGGGATGATAGGCAGTAGAAACCTTGTGCTTAACTCCATATTTTGCAAGAACATTATTCAGCAATTTGTTACAAAAGTGAGTTCCTCCGTCACTTATCAACACTCTTGGTGTAACGACCCGACCGGTCGTTTTGCATATTCGGACCCCGTTCCCCTAAATAATACTTCCCGTAGCGTCTTTCAGTGATTCATGACTTGCGGGGACGGGCGGTTCGGGATTCGGATGTGTATAGAGTAATATAGGAATATTTGGTTCCTTAAGATTGGCTTTTAAGGCCAAGTTTGACTTTGGTCAACATTCTGAGTAAACGACATCAGCATCGAGTTTCGCCGATTCCAGTAGCTTTGTATGATGATTTCGGACTTGCGAATATGTCCGGAATGGGTTTTGGATGACCCGGGAGCATTTCGACGCCAAATAGCAAAAATAGAATTTCCTTAAGTTCATAATTTGGTTTGGTACGTGTTTTTGTGTTATCAAGGTCCGAACGGAATTCTGAGACTGGGAATAGTTCCGTTATGTCATTTATGACTTTCTTGCAAAATTTGGTGTCATTCCGAGTAGTATAGGTCGGTTCGGTGCATTGAAACCGAATTCAAGAACTTGAAAATTCTTAAGTTTGATTCTAGGGGTTTTAAGGAGTGATTTTGATATTTAGCGTCGTTTTGGGTGTACCGAAGGCTCTAGGGAGTCTGTAATATTATTTTGGACTTGTTGGTATAATTTCACGGGGGCTCGGGTGGGCCAAGGTGCCTCCCGAACACCGAAGGGGGCCAAAAACTAGCAGCTTCAGGTGCTGGTGCACCAGGTCTGGTGTAACCGCAGGTGCGGTTTCCCAGATTGCAGGTGCGAGACCGCCCCTGTGGTCAAGGCCTCGTAGGTGCGACCCATAAGGGAGAAGGCCCAGATCGCAGGTGCGGACCTTTCTCCGCAGGAGCGGGTCCGCTGGTGCGGAAACCCCTCCGCAGGTGCGATCCCTAGTCCCTTTGCCAAATTCCGCAGGTGCGAGCCTTGGCTCGCAGGTGCCGTAGGTGCAAGGTCACTGAAGGTACTGAGCCCATTTAATTCGGGAATTAACCATTTTTCACCATTTCTTCCACACCATAGGCGGTTTTGAGAGATTTAAGAGGGTATTCGGCCTAGCTACTAAGAGGTAAGTAATTTCCATCTAAATGTTGGTTTATTACATCAATCTTAGGTAGATTAACACCCAATTGGTGTAAATTAAAGGGTTAGAGTGGAAACCTAGGGTTGATGAACTTTAGAGAAATTCACCACTTTTTCACCGTGAAATCCTACAAAAAAAACTATATATTAATGATCCTTAGGCTATGGGTGAGTGTTTTCTTCGAAAATTTTTGGAATCCGCGCATGTGGGCTTGGGGGTGTATTTTTGGGATTTCTTCAAGAATGATGAATTAGCTATGCTAGTAAGCTAATATACTTTTGAGTGTATATTAATGTATTTATATAATATTTGACTAGTTTCGAGCCCTCGCGTGTAGAGGTTGGAGTTTCGGGCGCGTTCTTGGTCCGAGAAGTGGGTTCCGCACGAAGTGAATCTCCTTTCTAACCTTGTAAGAGGGAATTGTCCCGGCTACGCACGTACGAGGTGATGAGAGTCCGTGCGTAGCTACTACTATGTTATGTCGGGTAGTCTCTAGGACTCACAAGCATGCTTATATGCCTTACTTTTATCCCTGCATGTATTCCTAGCCGATTATTATCCTTGAACTGGCATGAGAAAATGGAAGGTTACATTAAATCTTGTTGTTGTCATGATTCTTGTTTTCATATATTTCCTGAATTTTCCTGGTGATTCTGTGTATGTATGCGAGCACCCGTGTCGCATGTATGATTCGTGAGCGGGGTAGCTTTCTATTATGTCAACCGCGTTGCATGATCGATTCGCGATCGGGGTAATAGATACATCTATGGTTCGAGCCGTTCGACCCTTCGGCGGTGCACATTTTATTTTTGCTCGCTTCGGCCGTACGCCTCGGCATACTATATGCTATGTATTTGACTGAGAGTCTTATTATTATTATTATTATGAAATGAATTGTTCTATGTGAAAGGGGACTTTGATTTTTATTATATTTGTTATTTGGCACTTGCGGTAGGTGGTAGTTCATATACTTGATATTCCATGTCTACTTGAGTTTCCATAATTGCTAACCCTGATTAAATCTGTCTAATTATATTATTGCTAATGACCCTAGTGAGTAATACGTCTGCCCCTCATCACTACTTCTTCGAGTTTAGATGGTATACTCACTGGGTACATATTTATTTATATGTACTCATGTTACGCTTCTGTACTTAATTGTACATGTTCTAAGGCTGGTGCATCTGGTTATCATACCGGAGCGCGATCGTAAGAGTAATTTTCTGGATTAGACTACACGGTGAGCTTCTCTCTCTAGCGTTCCTTAGCAGCACTGTGGAATTTCTGCTATTTCTTTTGATGTTTCTTTCTACCCCTTTCAAACAGTTGTATATTTATTTTGTCTACTTTGTATATTCCACTAGTCGCCTGTAGACTTGTGACACTAGGTCTTAGTACACGTAGTTGGTTTTTTTAATATTTTTTCCATACTACATATGATGGCAACGATATTTTGAGTTCATTTAATCAAGTTGCATTCACTTGACCATTTTCTTTAAATGAATTCTAAATCTAATATCTACAAGTACTTAAATATTTAAATAAGTAAAGTAATCTCGCTAGTAAACTGATGTTGGCTTGTCCGACTCCGGTGTTGGGCGTCATCACGACCTGAGTTGGAATTTGGGTCATGACACTTGGAGTCCCAAAACGTGTGAAGATGTGCTTCTTTACAAATCTTACCACTACTTTTGCGTCATTAGTAGGAAGAGCAATGGCCTCTACTCACTTAGAAACATAGTCAACCACCACCAAGATGTACCTGTGACCATTAGAATATGGGAACGGTCCCATGAAATCAATCCCCCAAACATCAAAAAGCTCAACTGCCAGAATATTTTGCAAAGGCATCTCGTGCTTCTTCGTGATAGTTCCGGTTCTTTGGCATGTGTCACAATTTAAACAAAGGCATGTGCATCCTTAAATAATTTTGGCCAATAAAAACCTGATTGAGCACTTTTTGGGCGGTTCTATCCCCACCGTGATGACCTCCATATGGCGAAGCATGGTAGTCATGAAGTATTGCATTCATCTCTTCCTCAAGAACACACCTTCGCACCAACTGATCTACGCTGTCTATATAAGAATGGCTCATCCGACATGTAGAGCCTCATATCATGTAAGAATCTTCTTCTATTGTCAGATTTTAATTCTAGTGGAATTACCCCACTTGCAACAAAATTCACGTAATCTGCATACCATGGGGATTCACCTGAGGTGACTGCTAATAACTGCTCATCGGGAAATGTTTCTTTGATTGACCCTCCTTCAGCTACATGGCTCCGATTTTTCAAGTCTGGACAAGTGATCAGCCACTTGATTTTCTGTCCCTTTTCGATCTCGGATCTCTAAGTGAAATTCTTGCAAGAGGAGGACCCAACGAGTCAGCCTCGCTTGGCGTCATTCTTTTCAAACAAGTATCTGATAGCTGAATGATTTGTGTAGACGATGACTTTGGTTCCCACTAGATAGGATCTGAACTTGTCAAACACCCACACCACTACAAGTAACTCTTTTTCAGTAACTGTATAATTCATCTGAGCTGGATTTATAGTTTTCTTCACATAGTAAATGGAGTGAAAGATTTTATCTCTCCTTTGCCCCAAAACAGCTCTGATTGCTATCTCACTTGCATCGCACATCAATTCAAATGACTGCGCCCAATCTGGTGCAATGATAATTGGTGCAGTCATCAACCTTCCCTTCAGCTCCTCAAATGCTTTCAGACATGCATCATAAAACTTGAAGGTGACACCTTTCTCAAGAAGCTTGTACAAAGGAGAAGAAATTTTCGAAAAATCTTTAATGAAACGAAGATAAAAACCTGCATGGCCCAAGAAACTGCGAATGCCTTTGACGGATGTTGGTGGGGGCAATTTTTCAATCGCCTCCACCTTCTCTTTGTCCACCTGCAAACCACTTTTGAACACCTTGTGCCCCAGGACTATACCTTCTCGTACCATGAAACGGCACTTCTCCCAGTTTAGTACAACGTTTGTCTCTTCACACCTAGCAAGCACTTTATCAAGTTTCATTAAGAAATTATCAAAAGAACAGCACACAGAAAAATCATCCATGAAAACTTCTACAAATATTTCAACCATATCAGTAAATATAGCCATCATACACCTTTGAAAAGTCACAGGTGCATTAGAGACCAAAGGGCATTCTCTTGAACGCATACGTGCCATAGGGACACGCAAATGTGGTTTTCTCTTGGTTCTCTAGGGCTATAGCAATCTGATTATACCTCGAATAACCATCCAGGAAACAGTAGTATTCCTGGCCAGCTAATCTATCAAGTTTTTGGTCAATAAAGGGGAGGGGAAAGTGGTCTTTCCGGGTGGCATTGTTCAATTTTCTATAATCTATGTGAATTCTCCACCCAGTGACAGTTCTTGTAGGAATTAAGTCATTATTTTTATTAACCACTACAGTCATCCCCTATTTTTTAAGTATACATTGAACGGGGCTTACCCATTTTCTATCAGAGATTGGAAATACAATACTTGCACCAAGCCAGTTAATCACTTCTTTTCTTACCACCTCTTTCATGATTGGATTTAGTCAGCGTTGTTGCTCTACACTTGACTTGTGTCCTTCCTCCGTGAGGATTTTATGTTGTAGAAAGCTGGACTAATGCCTTTAATGTCAGACGTTATCTACCCAATTGCTCGCGTGTGCTCACGTAGCACTCTCAACAGCTTTTGTTCCTGCAATTTAGACAAGTCAGAAGAAACAATAATAGGTGAAGTGTCAGAACTACCCAAATAAGCATATTGAAGGTGAAGGGGTAGGGGTTTAAGCTCCAATTTTGGAGCTTCTTCAATTGACGGCTTTGGAGGAGGCCCACTTGGCCTATTAAGGGGCTCAAACGGGTGTATTCCTTGCATGTAAGCACATGATGCATCTAGGATATGCATCATCTCCTCAACCTCATCATTAATCATCAAGCTATCGAACAACATGAGTGCTTTTTCTAGAGAGTCATCTAGATATACACTCGTGTCAAGAAGTTGATCATCCACCTCCACAACAGATATCATAGAAAGCTCCTCATAGTGGCGGGGAAGTTGGATTGCTTTGTAGACATTAAAGATTTCTTCCTCGTTGTCCACCCTCATAATAATTTTTCCCTCTCTCACTTTAATAATTGCATCACCAGTAGCCAAGAGAGGTCGTACCAATATGATTGGAACTTGTTCATCAGCCTCAAAATCTAGAATGATGAAGTCAGCTAGGAAAATAAATTTCCCAATTTGCAGCAGCACATCTTCAATCACTCCTTCAGGGTAGGCTATGGACCTATCAGCTAATTGCAACATCACAGTGATGGGTCTTGGAGCTCCCAGACCTAATTTCTTAAACAAGGACAAGGGCATTAGATTTACGCTTGCTCTCAAATCACAAAGAGCACGACCCATGTCAATATTGCCAATTTGCACAGAGATTGTGAGGCTGCCAGGATCCTTAAGCTTTTGAGGAAGCTTGTTTTGGACCCTTGAAGTGCACTCCTTAGTAAGTGCAACTGTCTCGAACTCAGTCAGGTTCCTCTTGTGAGCCACTATATCTTTTATGTACTTAGCATACTTTGGAATTTCACGTAGTACATCCACCAACGAAATATTTAATTGAACCTGGCTCAACATAGAGAGAAATTTATTGAACATGCGATCATCATTCTTTTTCTGCAGTCTCTGGGGGAAAGGTGGTGGTGGCCTTGCAACCTCCACTGGCTCTGAACCTGCATTATTTTTCTTTGACTCGTGTATTGCCTTATGGATCAGCTCCCCCTCAGGAATAGGCTTGTCCTTTCTCTTCTTTGGCACTTCCTCTATTTCCCTCCCGTTTCAAAGTGTAACTGCATTAACTTGAGGGTTTTTCTCTGTATCACTGGGAAGAGCACCTGCATGTCTAGTATTTTGATTTGCTGCTAACTGCCCCATTTGCCTCTCAAGATTTCTGAAATCGGTACTGAGTTGTTGATTGTCAAGCAACAACTTCTTCAGCAAGTCATTCGTACTCTCTTCTATTTGTTGGGGTGGCTTCTGAGGCTGATTGAAATTACCTTGGGCCTATACTGATTCTGATTTTGTTGATTACCGACCTATGAGAAGTTAGGATGATTCCTCCATCTCGGATCTCTGTTTTGTTTCCCCACAAAGTATATAGATTCAGGATGCATGGGGCATATATAACTCATATGATTGTCACCAGATAGTTCGCATCAATTAGACATATGTTGTACATGTTGCATCTGTTGTGTTTGTTGCATTGTCATTCTTTTCATCTAATTTGCCAGCTTTGCAATATCTGCTCTCATGGCTGAGAAGTCATCAAGCTCAATCACCCCGGCTGCCTTTTGTGTATTGCTCTTCATGTGTCCCCATCTACTTGCCAATTATGATCATTAGCAGTGAAGTTATTTAGCAAGAGTTGAATTTCACTGTATGGCCAGGCCATACAACTACCCCCACAAACTGAATCAAGATTCATCTTCGATGCCTCATCTAGCCCATCAACAAATATGTGACCTAATACCTCATCAGTCTGACAATGATGCGGTCAGTCTCTGAGTAGCTTCTTGTATCTTTCCCAGGCTTGACGAAGTGTCTCGCCATCCCGTTGTTGGAACCCAAGGATTTGGCTTCTCAGCGATTTTGTTTTCTTAGTAGGGAAAAACTTAATTAAGAATTTCCTTGCTAAATCATCCCCAAGTGTGGATTAAGTTCGCAGGCTCCTTTTGCAACTATTCCTTAGCTTCCCCCATCTGTGGAAAGGGAACTAGTGTTAGTCTGACATAGTCTTGGAAATGTTCGGATAATTGTAAGTGTCTGTAATTTCCAAGAAGTTCTGAATGTGCCTCTGCGAGTCTTCATAAGATAGACCAACATATTGTCCTGTGGACTAAATCAATTGTACCATGTACTGTTTGAGTTCAAAATGCCCCGATATATCAGGCTTCACGATATCCTGGGTCTTATTAGCAAGATTGGGCCTTGCGGCTTCTATCACTGGACGCTCTTCATTACCTGTCATCTCTATTGGTTGTGGTTTAACTATGATGTCCAACTCTCTTTTTATTCTCGTTCTAGCTTCGACTTCCTTCCTCACTCTACGAAGTGTTCGGTCAATTTTTTTATCAAAAGGAAGAAGTTTGTTTGCGCTTCTACTCCTCCACATTCAAGAGAAGAGCATGCGCTAAAGCAAACAAGGCAAACTGAAAATTAAAACTTGAACAAATAAGTAATAAAATCTACACTCAGTCAAGTAGCTAATTTCCAAATCCTCGGCAATGACACCAAAAACTTATTGCAACCAAACACACACGCAAATATAAACGGTCGTCAAGTAATAGAGTAGTGAGTAGAGTATCGTTCCCACAAAGACTTATGATTAACTTTCGGCTGATTCAAACTAAAATAACTTAGCGATTCAAGAGATTTCTCACAAAATAGATAATTTACTGATTTACTACCTAAGAACTATCAAGTAATGAAATAACTAGAAATAAACCACAACACTTAAACAATTTCAGATAACAATCAATAAGAGATGATTTTCCAGGGTCACGGGTTAGGTAACAATCATGTTGCGTTCTTGGCTTAAAATGACTAATTGATTTATCTAGGTTGTTGATTGACATGGTTGATATTACTCATAAGAATCTGTTGAGTTCTTACTCGCCTATTCAAGTTAACTTAATGTCTATATGTCTATGGAATTAAGATTAACAAGAATGCATTTACACTTCTTGTATTTCAACCAAGCAAGGCAAGTAGGTATGTCTATCCTAATTGCGAATTCATTCCCCGATGCCCCGGTTCAAGAACCTGCTCTATTTAGTTCTATATGCAATCTAGAATTCCCACTTTCGAGTTCAACTCTAGATTCGTAGATAGTATTTCACCGTTAGCAGCTCAGTAAAATAATTAAAACATAATTAAATAGACAACCTGATATGATAAAATCAACTTCGTCAAATTAAACTTCAAACATCAACATCCATGTATACCCATGACCCTAGAACAATAAGGTTCTTAGCCACTCATGTTCATACAATCATCAAAATTAATGTTTTCAAACATAAAATCAATGAATACAAGAGGAAGAATGGAAGAATTGCTCAAATCTGTGCTCCCGAGTGTTTCGTAATTTTGTTCTACTCCTAAAATCACCCCCACCCCCCCAAAAAAAAAGGTTTTCGTTGGCTATTATATGAGTTGGGGGCGTCTAGGAGTTAAAATACCCGAGTCCTAGTCAGAATAGGGAAATATCATGCCTTGAGCGTCCAGGTCAGAGTGGGGAGCTAGCTGTGGCGTTCAAAAATTAAGCATTCTAGAAACTACGCCACAGCCAGCCCCCAACGCTAGCCGTGGCCCTCAAAATTTAATTTTTACCTTTTTGCTCCAATTCGCGCCATTTCGTCCCAAATTGCATCTGAATGATTCCTACACATAGAAATACCAAAAATTAGCAAAAATCATCATATTAAACATCTTAAATCTACGAGACATGAGCAAAATGTGAGGCGATTTATATTAAAATATGCATACATTAAGCCGATTATCAGAACCCTTTCACCTATCTCTTACGTTCTCTACTTCTCTATCACTTTCCACAACTATGTCGGACCTCTCATCAGATATCTACCTAAAATATCATTCTATCCCTTAAGATGTTGTTTTCCCTGACCAGGGGGAAGAAGGCAAAGCTTCCATTGAGGAAGAAACCATTCCTAATATGGAGGAGATTGAACCTCAATACCCTGATGCTAAACCCGACTTCCACAAGGTGCCGAAAGTGATGATGGAGAGGTTTAAATCCATGATGACGGTTGAGCGATTAGCCAAATTCAAGGCTAGGATCGGCCTACCTGGTCACGTGGATTTGGTCTTTGCAAGCAATGATGAAGAGTGGTTTCATCGTCATGGCTTCTACGCCATTTACTCATATCCGTTCATAATAAGCTATTCGTTTTCTTTTCCACTATTGATAGAAGAGTTATGCCGCTACTAAAATGTATGTCCGACGAATCTTGCCTATGATATATTTAAGGTGGTCAAAATGTTAACGAAACTCATTGAGGTGGTCGGCATTGTCATAATAGTACACCACCGGATCCATCTCTTTGCCCCTCATTTCTATCGAGGGACATTGTTGAATATTCGCCACCGTGGGGGGAGAAATGTTTGGTGGTGAGGATGGAAGGAAGGGCTAGTCGGCATTTCTAGCTTGTCTATTTCTTTGTTAGGACCGATGCCTAGTGTATGTCGCTGCCGGATTCCCTAAGTCTTTAAACCCTATTCGTAAGTGCTCGTATTCATTTTTATATCATTTTTTATTTTTAGCGTTTACTTTAATGTGGGTTGGTCAATCAGTTTTTCCTCTTTTGCAGCTACTGTTCGACCTCTCCAAATGGTGACCGGCATTTCTGATTAGCGGGGATACTTGATTGGTCGAGCTTTTCTCTAAGATTTAAGCCATCTTTTCCTTCGGTAGGTAACCTCATCCCTACCGTCGACGTCGTGGTTATTTTGCCTATGTTTGTTTCCTTTACTGATTTCTTTCTTTCTCATTTTTCTTTAGGTTCGGTTAGAGGGTGTACGAAGAGGTCGAGAGGCCCCAAGCCCTCGTTCTGGAAGATGATGACCACTACACCTTCATTTTCTGCTCCCACATTGGCTACGCCGCTTCTACCTTTGTCACAATTCCACCTGTTGTCGCTTCCGCCTAAGCTTCTGCCCCAGCTGTTGAGACTTCTTCCCCTTATCTATATTCACTCATTTATGAGGACAATGAGCATTCACCCGCTGACAGGGATCTTCAACCTCGGAAAAGGAGGTATGTGGATTTGGGTGACGAGGTCCCTCTGGCTGTTGATGTTGCGGAAGGGGACTTCTCGTTGCGTGAGACACCGATGAATTTTTTGAGTGATGATGTTGAACTGAGTCTCGAGGCTTCGAGGCCGGTGGAAGATGACCAAGGCGTGGCATTGCACTTCGAGGGGATGGAGACTGAGGAGGCTTCAACCTCTCGGACATCCGCGGACGCTTCTTTACCTACTGACGATAGATGAAAAAGTGTTGTATAAGAGGGCGGAGAGTCAGGTTTCCATGTATACGTGGACGACCTGAGAATGATTAACGAGAGGCTTACCCAACTCGAGGTGAGGTTAAAGGGGGGCTTGAGGATTATCATGATCCCGATGTATGACTTGATGGTGGACACTGAGAAGGTAGTCCCTGCCCTTGATCCTCTCTGTTCTGATGTTGATGATAAGACCCTTAAGAAGATAAATGATAGTGCCTTGTCAAGGAGCATTGATGTCCTCGCTCTTAGGGTAAGTATTTGTTATATTAACTTTTTCTGACTTTTCAAAGCATTCTAAGTTCTAACCCCAACTTTTTTTTTGGTTTCTAGACGGTGATTTTGGAAATTGAGAGTGCCCCGAAGGAGTGATAAGTAGGGATTTTGACTACTTATTTGCACGCTTTTACTTTCGTTTTAGCTCAAAAATGCTCAAAGGTATTCCCAAAAACTAATAAAATGTGCTTTCATGCAGGAGTATTAGAAAATGAGCCAAAATGATGAAATTCAACTCAAGAAGGAGTATTTTTGGACAAGGACTAAAACCAAGCAAAAAAGGGAAAAGTTCACAGACCATGATGGAAATCCTGTCAGAGCTCCTTCGCAAAGTGCGGACCACACAACTATTGTGCAGCCGCAGAAGATTGAGGATCAGAGAGTTGGAGTTCTAGTCCATGAAGAAGTGAGGACCGCACTATTATTGTGCAGTCGCAGAATTCAAGACTGCGGCCGCACTCAGAAATGTGCGGTCTGCAGAATCTGAAGAAGTGCGGCCGTAACTCAGAATTGTGCGTCCGCAGAAGTCCCTCCTGTCAAGCTCAACTTCAAAGTGCGGACTGCAAACAGAATTGCACGGCCACAGAACCTTTGAAAGGGCAATTTTGTCCGAAAATTTTAGCTGTGTATAAATAGTTTTTTTGTCAAATTTAGGTCAAGTTTGAACTTCAGAAAGTAGGGAGCCATTTTATTTTATTGGTTTGGGAAACTTTATGATATTTTGTCTATAATACATTGGATTTTTATCCCTTTATCAATTATTATGAGTTTAATCTTCTTTTCTTCTTTGATTTTTGCATTTTCATCCATGAGCAGCTAAATTATAGCTAGGGTTGTGACCCAACCCTAGTGTGGGTGCCTAATGGATGTGTGATTTAGTGCTTGTTTATGGTTTGGTGTGTGATATTTAATCTAGTTCTTGCTTCTATTTTTGAATTAATGGTTTTAAACATTGATTCAAGCCTAATTGACTTAGTCTCTACTTGATAAAGAGAGATTGAGTCTAGAAAAACTTGGCTAACAAGAAATTGGGATGAACTCAAGAAATTGGTAGTCCCAATTAAAGGGTATAATCTAGAGATAGTAAAACCCTACTTGAGCATCTATCACTTATTTTTTGAATTACCCATTTGGACTTGAAAAGGCCAAATAGGGCAAAGTCACTCTAACTACCGAGAGGTATCGAGTGGGTAACTGTGTGTGATTGCTATATTACACCCCGACCAACGAAACCCGCTCTAAATCTCACAATCCGTTAGGTAACCAACTAGGTGGAAGTCACAGCCCTAGATCTTATATCAACTTGAAAAACAACAACATCAAAAATATTGTTCTCTAGCTTTATACTTGCAAACAATAGCATAAATATAGAAGTAGAACAAAACAACAAACTATGTGGAAGTGCAATTTAGGCACGTTATACACTTAGTCTGAATATATACCTAATCCCATGTACGCCGCCTAAGGAATCGACCCCGACTCAAGTTGGGTAACTATTATTGCAAAGGTGGTGTGAACTTGGGCGACATCAATTTTTGGCGCCGTTGTCGGGGAGCTAAAAATGGATTTAGCTATATATTTGGTTTTGTGTGTGACTTGTCTTCTTTTCCTTCCGGGTTACCAACCTTTTTGTGAAACAATTTTAGGTACATAAATGGCTCTGAACAATGATCCTATCAGAAACTTGCCTATGTGGGAGGATGCGGATGAATGAACAAGTTGATGAGGTTCAATGTGAGCCCAAGGGCCGATAGGTGTTGTTTGAGATGGATCGAACTTAACCTTTTGTTAAGGCGTTTTGATAAATGAAAGTTTTTATTAATTTGACATTGTTACGATGATTACATGATTGAAGAAAGTTACAAAATTTGGGCATTAGCTGTCGTTCCAATCCCACTTCCAATCTATCTAGTCCCTTCATTGTTCGACCTGGAGAATATTGAGGAGTTGGGCAATGAAAGAGAAAAAGGTACCTCTTCCGCATACTTCGACTCAAAGTGTCCCTTTCATCACTTCATTAAAAATTTCCTTGAGAAAACTCAAATGGGACAAAACTCAAGTAAGGGAAAAAGAGTACGACTTGGGGGCGCTTCTTTCTTTTAGAAGCTGAAGTATTTGAGGTGGCTGATGTTCGAATTCTTTGGTAATTATTTTCCTTCCATTGTCTCTAGCTAAAATGGACCCTTGTTTGCTTTGGCAGTAATTATGTACGGACCGTCCTAGTTTTGTTTAACCAAAGAATTAGACCCTTTGACTAAAGCTTATTTAAGATGAATACGGGTTACAGATAATCAAGATAATGGAAAAATGAATAATAGAAAATATTACAGAAATAAAAGATTGAAGTTGATTGTATTCGAGAATCAGATGCCTTTACAAGTTGTATTCACCTCCCTTATATAGGAGATTCTTATAACGTACGAATCTTGTTATGGTTAATCATTAATGACTAATTCTGACATTAATGAGGCGTTACAAAGGATAACGGTAATAGGGGTTCAGTTACATAACGTTTGAGTAGTCAATTGTGGGTCCTTGAATCTGCCAGTAGCTTTTTCTAGATTCATTCTGACCGTGCCTCTCTCCCGTTTTGATCAAGTTGAACTACCTGTGGCTGATAAGTTTGTGGGTTTACTGAACCGTGCCTCTTTGTACTGTACCTCTTCAAAGAGTTACGTCCAGCTGTCGTGTTTTCCTGTTTCCACATGACTGGCTAAGTTGTCAAAAGTTGGCTTACGTGTGAAACNTCCCCCCACTTACCATATATTTAACGATTAATATTTGGTAAGTGGATATTCATTTATTGCGGGAATATTTTGCCGCCGCTTTTCCTTGAATCATTGTATCCTTCTCTGTACCATAGGCGTCATTTGTCACTTCCATTTAATGCTCATACCACGTGTATTTTTCGGATTGATTCTGCATTTACTCAGCACCTTTTAGGGATTTTGCAGTTGTGCCAGTCCTGAAGTGACATCTTCAATTATGACTTTTCATCATTATTTTCTTTTTTCATCATGTTTGACGGTTGTCTTCAAGTATAAATACATGTTTTCTTCTCTTTGCTTCCATAAAACACTTTTCTACTTCTGTTTTCTGTAAAAACTTTCTTCTTTGCCTTTGTAAACATGTCTTCTTCAAACCAACCTCAAAGAGTAATAGACATTGAAATCTTAGCGCCATCTTCTGCTCCGACTAGGAGTCGGAGGGGTGGTAGACTTAGAAGTCTAGGATCCACTCCTTCGAGGTAGAGGCGAACGCCTTCGTGAACTTGGAGTCGATGAAATTGTGCTTGCTAAGTTTGTTTTTGCTAGGGATAGTCAAGTTCTTGCAGATCAATCTTCTTATCTTGATAGTGTAGAAAGATATCCAACCGTTATAACTGAGGGTCAAATTTCCCTTGTTTGAAGGGAGTGCTTCTGGAAATCTGACTTTCCTGTCTATATTCTGAATAGTAATCAAAGAATAACATCTTACAAGATGGGTTATTCTTTTGCTTATACGTATCTCTTCATTTTAGGGTTTAGACCCCCCCTCCCCTCCCCCATTGACCCAGTTATAATTAAGTTTTGCCATTTTTTCAATATATGCTTAGGACAAGTTGGCCCGCTTGTGTGGCGAGCTGTTGCATGCCTTAGGAGTTTGGATTTTTTAGCCTCGGTTCCTTTTACCTTCAACCATCTTATTCACCTCTAC
>ML354729.1:0-13005 GCA_005239505.1 Nicotiana paniculata | reverse complement strand
AAAATATTCCCATTTCGAATAATGTCACTTTAAGTGGAAAAACTCCCGTACCCCCTTTGGGGGGTATAAAAAAGGGAGGTGTGACAGCAGGGAGGGCATAGAAATGGTACTAGCCACCCCCGAATCGACCTCCCCCTCTCGAGCGGCCCCTAGCTGACTGAGCTCCACCCCTAACTGGCTGGGCGGGTGGTGGAGGAACTGGTGCTAAAGTCGCAGGCTAACTTCTCTGCTGAGATAAACCTTCTGAAAGGCAGGGTCAATACCTCTTAATATGACCCAAGTCTCCATACTCAAATCAACCTCGCCCTGCAAATGGTGGTGGGGACTGAAGGGAACCCCGAGCACTGTAATAATCGCTAGAAGGTCCTGACACAGATGATCCCTGAGCTGATGGTGCATGAGACGAACTCTAAGTGGATAGTGCACTGAATGATGTTAGTCTCTGCTGATAACCATGGGGCCCATGATCGGATTATGCACCCTCGTGCGCTGGGCAAGCCATCTGAGCATGCCTGAAAGGACGGCCTCTACCGTGCTGGAACTGACCCCCAAAAGGAGCACTACTAAATCCACCCTAATCACGAGGCCTTTTGGCCTCCCTCTCAATCCTCTCCTAACCGCGAACCATCTCAATCTGGCGAGCAATGTCGACAACCTCATCAAAAGTAGCACCAGACACTCTTTCTCTGGTCATAACCAGTCGCAGCTGAAAATTGAAGCCATCTATAAAACTCCTGATCCTCTCCCTATCTGTGGGAACCAACCAGATAGCATGACGGTTCAACTCTGAGAATCGCATCTCATACTGCATCACAAACATACCACCCTGACGAAGCTGCTCAAACTGTCTGCGCAGCTCCTCTCTGAGGGACTGAGGCACGAACTTCTCCAGAAAGATAATGAAGAATTGTTGCCAAGTAAGGGGTAATGCGCCGACCGGCCTATGCCTCTTGTATCCTCCCACCAACTGAATGCAATCCTAGAGAACTGGAAAGTAGTGAATGAGATTCCACTGGTCTCCAGAATGCCTGCTGTACGGAGTATCCTCTGATTTATCCAAGAAACCTTGTGCATCATCACCCTCTGCGCCACGGAAAGATGGAGGTTGGAGTCTCCCAAACCTCTCCAACCTACGTTGATCATCCTCTGGAATAGTAGGAACCACATTATCTGTTCAGTTGCAACCGGATGGGCTGGTGGTGTCCCCGGTGTCTGGAGTCCCTGAATAACCTGCTCGAGTGTGCGAGCGGCCGGAGTATGAATGCCTCTCCCGGCCTGAGAAGGGGTTGCGACCATCGAAATAGAGACCGCCTGAGAAAGGCCGGTACACACTGTCAAATTTTGAGTTAGGGCCTCCTGAAAACCAGGAACACAATAGGCAGAACTGGTGCCTGAGCTGGCCCCGCTGGGGCATCCATAACTGGGACCCGGTACTGATCTGGAGCAACTAGGGGGTCTGCAGTTATTGCCCTGACTGCTGTGCATGTTGCACCTCTGCCCCTACCACACCCTCCACCGCGGCCTCGGCCTCTCGTGGCCCTGGCTGGTGGTACTGGTGGCCTACCCTCCTGCCCGGTGGTGTGAGTCCTCACCATTTGTGAGAGAATGAAACAACAAAATTTTAGTTACCAGAATCAACATATTCGCATGACAAGAATTCAAGAATGTGAGATTTTTCTAAAGGTTCTGCAGCCTCTCGAGGATAAGTACAGACGTCTTCGTACCAATCCGCAAGACTCTACTAAACCTGCTCATGACTCGTGAGACCTATGTAACCTAGGCTCTGATACCAACTTGTCACGACCCAAAACCTACCTTGTCGTGATGGCACCTATCGTGAAACTAGGCAAAAGCCTAAATCCAACATTTTTCTCCATTATAGTAAAAAAACATCTTATAAATTTAACAGCAAAAAGGTTTAACATTAATAAAAACCCATTTAAACACAAAGTTTACCCAACAAATACGATACGACTTTCCAAATAATCGCGGTGTCACTAAGTACATGAGTGTCTAATAGCCGGATATAGTCCACAAAATGTCTATAGAATTAAACTCAAAGTACATTAAACTAAGGAAGAGAAGATCAAGGTCCGTGAACGTCGTGCAGCTACCTCAATAGTCCCTGACTCCAAATGCAAAAAAATCAGCAGCCGTTGCCCTGCCCAGAAATGCCTGGATATGCGCACAAGGTGCAGGGAGTAACGTGAGTACACCAACTCAGTAAGTAACAAGTCCAAACTATGGACTGAAGATAGTGACGAACTCAACCGGTGCAAATAACATGAAATAAATGTACGGAAACATAGAAATGCTCTTAAAATAATTTAGGCAATTCATAACCTGAAGTAAGGCAGTGTCGAACAGTGTAATGAAGATAACTCTACTATCTCAACCACTCAGTACTGCATATGGCTCATATGGCCCACGGAAGATCTATCTCGGAATATATACACAACGTTGACCATTGGTCATCCAGTACCGAGGACTAAGGGCAATCCAACCCTATGGAGAAGATCCATCTCCAGGTAATAAGAACATCGGACAAGATCCATGTCCAGGGAAGATCCATCCCTCAATCATATCAATCGCGCTCACTGGGGGTGTGTTACAGACTCCGGAGGGGCTCCTACAATCCAAGCACTATCATAATCATCAATATAACCACTGCGACGTGAAACCCGATCCCATAACTGTCACTCCTAACCAGGCACTCGACCTCACTCGGTCAACCTCTCCAGTCTCACCACGGGCTCACAATGTCATGAAAATAACCCGTAAATGATACGATGAATCAATAAATAACTGAGACTGAGACAAGATATAAAAATGCATGATCATGACTGAGTATGGATTAGTAAATGAAACTAGTGAGATGACAACAAGAAACGATCGCTAAAGGTCCAAACAATACCAGCACAAAGCCTAAACATGATATCTAGCACGAATTACGGCTCAACTACTTTATCACATAATGAAAACATGGAGATCAACAGGATAGAGTCACTAAAGGGTGCCATGAAGCCACCCAAGTCACTACTCTCACGGTGCACGCCCGCACGCTCGTCACTTGGCATGTGCGTCACCTCAATACCAATCACATAGCATATAATTTTGGGTCTCGAACCCTCAGAACCAAGTTTAAAAATGTTACTTACCTCAAACCAAGCAAAGTCCTACTCGGGAATGCCCTTGCCTCTCAATTCGTCCTCTGAACGTCCCGAATCTAGCCACAAGTAATACATCACAATCAGTTTAGGCTAAGGGACCAAATCCACAAGAAAAGTATCAAATTATAGGCCAAATTCCGAAATTAGCCCGAACCCGGCCCCCAGGCCCACATCTCGAAACCCGACGAAATTCACAAAACCCGAAATCTCATTCACTCATGAGTCTAACCATAAAATTCCTTAAAATCTGCTATCATTTGGTCTTTCAAATCCCTAAAATACATTCTCCAAATTCCCAAGCCCTAACCCCTAATTTCACTTCAAAACCCCACTAATTAGGTGAGAAATCAATGGGAAAACACCATAGCTAAGGTTAATAAGTCTCAAGTAACTTACCTCAGTGAATATCCTTGAATCCCCTTCAAACATCACCTCAAAAGCTCCAAAGTCCGTGTTAAAAATGGTGAAAATGAGGAAAATCTTGAAGTCCTCTATTTATACATTCTGCCTAGTGAAACCGCATATGCGGTCCCCTATTCCATTTCTGCGATGCCTCACCTGCGGAATTTCTATCACAGGTGCGAAACTTACTTAATATCCCAGGTTTCACATCTGCGGCCATCATCTCGCACCTGCGATTGCGCACTTGCGCCTTACCCTCCGCTTATGCGGAATTGATCAAACTCCCCACTTCTGCATATGTGGCTCAGCCTCGCATCTCCGAGCTCGCAGATGCGACCCTCTGCTCGCACCTGCGGTTCCAGTCCAACTCAACCATGCCTGCATCTGCGGTCTTCCAATCGCTTATGCGGTCTCGCACCTGCGGCTCCCCCTCCGCAGGTGCGGAAAAACACCAGCGGCAACAGTTCAGCTGCATCTCTTCAATTCCAAATTTTCAGTTAACCACCCAGAATCATCCCGAGGCCCTCGGTACCTCAACCAAACATATTGACATGTCCCATAACATCATACGAACTTAGTCAAACCTTCGAATCACTCAAAACAACATCAAAACACCAAATTACCCTCAGATTCAAGCCTAAAAACTTCTAAACTTCCAAATTCCGCAAACGATGCCGAAACCTATCAACCTATATCCGAATGACCTCAAATTTACGCACACATCACAAACGACACCACGAACCTACTCCAAATTCCGGAAATCCATTCCGACCCCGATATCAAATGTTCCATTGCCGACCAAAATCACCAAATTTATAACTTTTGCCAATTTAAGTCTAATTCCACTACGGACTTCCAAATCACATTTTCGACGCACTCCAAAGTCCAAAATCACTAACGGATCTAACGAAACCATCAAAATTCAAATCCGAGATCGTTTACACACAAGTCAACATCCGGTTGACTTTTCCAACTTAAGATTCTAATAAAGAGACTAAGTGTCTCAATTCACTCCGAAATCACTTCGAACCCGTACCAACTAACCTACCATATTATAATATAGTTAAAGAACACAAAAATAAGCAAGATTGGGGAAAACATGGCTATAACTCTCGAAATGACCGATCGGGTCGTTATAGAGGCGGATCTAGAATATTTTTATAACATGGGTGCACTACTGAAAAAGGAGGGAAAATAAAAGTATTAAGTGAAAATTGATCTATATTCCTGTAAGTAAATAACTTAGCATTCAACCAAGTGCACCATTTAGCCTTTTTGGAGCTTGGGTGCCAATATAATATTTGATCATTCTAAAAAATATGTACATAAAATACCTAGTTTGACTAAAAGATCATAGGTTCACGTGCCCCATACACTGGTTTATAGATCCGCCCCAGCAAGTCATGATATGATAACTCATATTGATCATTAATAAAAACTTGTGCTTTACAAGAGACTCTTCCTCTTTCTAGGTTTTTTTTCTGAGTGTTAAAACGATAGATTTTTCTTTTGCCAATGAATTGGATCCGCCCCGATTCGATCAATAATGGGATTCTTGGCTAGAGAAAGGTTATGTGACATGGACGCCCAGCCCAACTCAGTCGGTCGGTTGGCCCACCTAACAGATGATGAGATTCTCGATCGATTTGATCGAATTTCAAAAAGTCTTTCTCACTATTCAGAACAGTGGAGCTTTCGATCAAGATCTTCTGGCCTCACCCGTTTGGGCTCTCTCTTGAATCGGAACCTTTATGCGTTGGTAGGCTTTCAACTCAATCTAATAGCCTACCTATCGGGCGCCAATAAAAGAGAAAGTTTTTGCATGGGCTCATCATCTGATGTAGAACCGATGCGAGAGGGAGAAGCGGGGTANCGGGAAGACCCAGGATGTAGAAGATCATAACATGAGTGATTCGGCAGATTTGGATTCATATAGCTTTCAAGAACCAGTGGAAAGGAAAGACTTCTTCCCTGCATTCCTTCCTTTCCAAAAAAAGTCATCTACATCCAGAAAGTCGTATGCTTTGGAAGAAGATTTTACAGTTTGGAAAGGGGTTTTGATTGATCAAAAGAAGAATCTACTTCAACCGATATTCCCTTAGGCACGGCCATACATAACATAGAAATCACACTTGGAAAGGGTGGATAATTAGCTAGAGCAGCGGGCGCTGTAGCGAAACTAATTGCAAAAGAGGGGAAATCGGCCACATTAAAATTACCTTCTGGGGAGGTCCGTTGGATATCCAAAAACTGCTCAGCAACAGTCGGACAAGTGGGGAATGTTGGGGTGAACCAGAAAAGTTTGGGTAGAGCCGGATCTAAGCGTTGGCTAGGTAAGCGTCCTGTAGTAAGAGGAGTAGTTATGAACCCTGTAGACCATCCCCATGGGGGTGGTGAAAGGAGATCCCCGATTGGTAGGAAAAAACCCATCTGATTGATCAGCTTCTTCCTTCGCGCAAGCTACGATCTAACGACCTCCTTGTTGTGTTGCATTTTGTGATCTTCCGCTTCAGTCTGCATTGTTTCCATAGCCGGGACCCGATGTTGATTTTCGATTTAAATGTCAGCGTAAGGTTTGGAGCATCCCATCTGATTAGTTCATCTATCACTCTTAAGAACCTGACTCAAAAGAGAAAAGAAGACCGGACTAAAAGAAAATCTCACTTTCGACGATTGAACTTGACTTTTATATCCAGATTGGAACTGGACTTAAACGTCTTTGGATCCTTCTTAGGGCCGACTTTCACTCCACTTTCACTTTCATATCAGGAACGCAATGGGCGATGCTTGGTTACAATTTCAATCCATTATTATATGTTTGCTCTAGTTTTTGTTTTTTTTGTTTGTTTTTGATGTTGAAACAGTTTTTCTTTATCCATAGGCAATGAGTTTCGACGTATTGGGTGTATCTGTATTTATAGAAGCTTTCATTTTCGTGCTTATCTTAACTATTGGTTTAGTTTATGCATGGAGAAAGGGGGCATTGGAATGGTCTTAGCTCCTGAATATTCAGACAATAAAAAGAAAAATAGAAAAAATAAGATTGAGACAGTTATGAATTCCATTCAGTTTCCTTTACTTGATCGAACAGCCCAAGGGATTAACCAACGAATGGACGAGCTCAAAGGGGGGAGGGAGGCAAGAACCATGCTTTCAGAGACCTAACCCAACCCGATCCAAATCTTTTTCAAGCTAACTAAATGCCTATCTGCTGCTAGTTCTGTCCCACTATCTGCTCTCGTTGCCGGTGTGCCTATTGAATTCTCTTTTTCCCTATTTCTTTCTAGAATTTGTTTTTGTGGAATATGTATTTTATTATTTGTTTTCTTTATTATTGATAGGAATTCTCTTGTTAAGACCTGGAAAGTGCCTTCTAACCACCCCATTCATCCAAAAGAGAAGGGAAGAGGCCTATGTATTTGCATGACCCCTGCAGATTTAACCCTATCTATACCCGGAACCATTCCCCTAGCGGTCCTGCCACCACGCCGCAGAACGGGAACTCGTGTGGAAGTGTTTCTGTCTAAGTCTTCGAGTCCTCTCTTGGAAGTGGGAAGTGAGGGGGCAGTGCTAGCTGTCCATCTAGTCCATTCCGTCCTACGTTGGAAATTGGGAAATATATTTCTCCTCTTGGTCGTCATCAAAGAAGTTGACGTCCGGGGCTTCCTCTTTCCCTTTAAAATAAAACCGCTGAAGTCTATCCTAAAGTTCAAAATCAACATCCAATACCTGAGTCAAGTGATCAGCCGTCTTTTATAATCCCTATGTCATCTGCCCATAAAGAAAACAATGCTACTACTCCTCCAGGGGAAGATGCGGTCAAGACCAATTTTTTAGGAACGTATCGAGAGAGAATTGGATTTGGTTAGACAATGTGTGGTTGGTAAACAAGGATCAATTTTTTAGCAAGGTACGGAATGTATCGTCAATTCTAGGTTTTGAAAAAGACTTTTCATGTCATTCCCATTTAGGTCCGATTCGGATCCCTCCGTTGTTTCCTTTTCCTTCCGCACCTTTTCCTCGAAATGAGAAAGTCAACACATTTAAGGTAAGGTTTTTTAAAGTGGAATTCTGCTATTCTTATTGACTCAAGGGGGCTATGATATTTTTCCTCAGCGATCAACTTGTAGAGAAATCCAGACTCGAAAGCTATAACTTGCCCCCCGAACTCGGTATCCATTCTGCCTAATGTTTCACTCCTCCGAAAGGCTATTGAAACAAGTCCTGATCCGAGACTTCTCTTAAGGGAAAACCTTAAAAACTTATTTCGAGCAGGGTCCTCTGATGGCATATTCATTCTTTTTATTTATTATATTATGTATGGCGTTTCCAAGTTGATGTTTTTTTAGCACGCGTGCCTCCGTCCCAAAAAAAGATGTATATTCCGGACATTTTGTCGTGGGTGCTACTAGAAAAAACTGTTATTCGACCGATGGCCGGACGACGAAGCCTCCTCCTCAGATAAATATGTCTCCGACGCTACTCTCCCGGCAAGAACAACTTTTTCACCCGGCACATCCAATTCTATTCCGATCAACAACTTGGAGGGCCTCCTACACGACTCACTACATAGGTTTAAGGAATACAGGATAATATGGTTCCTCATCCCTCGATATAAAGAAGTTTAGACGGCAAGAATGATAAGCATTCGAGCGATCGATCAGTCCTTTTCTTCTGTTGATGCGGAGACTGATGCTTTGACTGTCTCCCATATCATTTGATAATAAAGATCCACTACTTGCCTTGTCGACGCTAAACTCAGTACCTCGCATGCATAAATATATTTACTCAAAGCTTTATCTTAGAATATTGAAATTATACTATAGTATTGTGTACTATATGACTCGACATACACGCGCAACGCACGTGCCAAGAAACTAGTATATATATGAGATTGTAAACTTATTTATCGGGTTTTGTCTATGTTTTTCTATTTATGAAAAATAACTAAAGTTTTTATAAAATATATACAAATTTTGAAATATATATTTATCTACAACTTAAATACAAATTTTGTTGTACAAAATCCGGTCAAAAACTACAATTTATAAATAATTTATACATAATTTGTCTATAATTATGTTAGTTGTACATACATTGTATGTCGTTTCTACACCCAACTTACAAAACATATACAATTTGTTTATGTCTTCTTCCTGGATATTTTTTGTACCTTCTTTTTACATGTTTCTCACCTAGTGTCCGATATCCTTATTGGAGCCCGATTAAATTCGAATTTCCTCCGAAAAAGTCCTACATTAAAGGTTAATACACTTTCTAACAAATCTAAGTACCCAAAGCTCTAACTCAAAATTTTTGGTTAACAAAGGACAATTACTTACCACTCACCATAACTATTGTTCGCTTGATTAGTACTACATAAAACTTAACAATAAAAATGTTGAATAGGATAGACTTTAGCTTAAAAACTATGTTTCTTTAGTTAATATAAAAGTCGAATGATTTTTATGCGAGGCCTATATTTCATTAGTGGCTCAAATTCATTCCAATCATCAACATTTATCAATAGTAACACATAATCTCAACCTTATAAAAATTCAAGGTAAAGTGTAATTTAACGAATTAAATTTAGTAAAAATAGTTGAATATTGTCCATTTATTTATATACTAGTAAAATGGTAGTGGAACTGCTCTCGTTAGTCTTTATATCCAACGTCAGGATTCAACATTTTCACCAATAATTTTGCCCACTTCGTTGAATGCAATGTATGACAGCCTGGAGTATTATAATCTTTCCTCTTCCTCATAGATATATAGTTGAATATTTTGGTTGGGAATTAAAGTCTCATTTTCTTTCCTACAATAATAGCCTAGGTATTGCTTGCATTGGAATTTGAAATATCTTAGAAAAGTTAAATATTTTCATGTCCACTTTTCAACATCTAGAATACTATCCCTACACTAAGGCACGTTGCTCAACTTTTAGGCCACCGTAAAAAGCTGTGATTTTCAAGTTCAGTTTTGAATAGTTTGGTGTAGATTTTTTTTTTTGTGTCAGTTGAGCCCCTACCTAACTTGATATACTTTGGTTCCCTTTTGTCCGTATTTCTTTGAGTTCGATTTTTTTGGGTATTTATGAAAAGAAGAAATATTTATGAAATTCTTTTTGTTTAGCTTTCTTTGATTGGCAAGAATACAACCATTAATTCTGTGTGAACGTTTTTCAATCCAGATGCTCTTAGGAGGTGTGAGAGATTGGTCATGACAAAGTCTCAGAAGATGTAAAAGTAGGTCAAGAAGTATTTGAAAGAGATGATCAGATAAAATATGGCGATGCTTTAACTTGACGAGGACATGACCCTTGATAGGTGGATGTGTGTTAGGAGTTGTCTTAATTTTTTATCATATTTGGTTTTCCTATTCTTGAAGGAAAGGACAATATATTTACCATAATTTAGTTTTCTTTTTTGTAGAAGGAAATTATAATTCTTTCATGTTTGACTAGTCTTTTTTCTTGTAGGAAAAAGTTTGGACTTTTATAAATTGAGGATTTTTCCTTCTCATTCAGTAGCATCCAACAATGTAGCCATATGGGGTTTGAGAGTCTTGTTTAAGGGAGAACTTTACGGGACAAGTGTTAGTGTGTCACTTGTGTTTGCATCTTCGTGAGGTTGTTCTCTCAATATCTTTATACTCTCTTTTATATAATGGAATGCTCATATTCGCCGTGGACGTAAGTCAATTGGCCGAACCACGTTAAATGTTTGTGTCTCTTTTGGTAGATTTCTCTTTTACTGTCTGATTTATCGTCATTCAATGTTTACTTTACTAGTTCCCGCATGATACCTGATTTTTTCGATTCTAATAGTGTGAAGGTCCAGAATTTTGATAGAAGATTAGTAGGTTCGCCTGAAGTTTCTCCTTCCCTTACTAGCAGTACTAGTACTACTCTTGTATTTTCCTATTCTTTGATCTATATGACTTTCGATGGCGTTAGTTATTTATTTTCCTGTTGTTATTATTATTTATTACTACTAGCGATGGTCTGTCAGAAACAACTTCTTTACCTTTTCCAGGTAGGGTCGTAGGGTAAGTCTGCGAGGACACTAACTTTCCCACATCTCACTTATGAGATTATACTAATTTCTTTTTTGTTGTTGTTTTTCAGGTCCACTCGTAAAATTTACAAAGACAATCTGTTTTTTCAATTTCCTGGTATGAATGTTTTGCATGATCGTCTCATGGGGCTGAAAAACTGGAGTTTGGGGACCAAAGACAATGTAATTGCTCTTTGTACAAAATATCTTTATTTAGAGACCACAAATGCCACCAATTACTTGAATATTTAAGTCGAGAGACATATAATAAAGGACTTTGTTCATAGGCAAAAGTGGGATGAAAGACTCCCCTTTTCTACAAAACTTTATGGGGACAAAGTCAAACATTAAAGCATAATTTGCTTGCTTTTGTCGGCAAACAATCTCTAATGTCTCAAGTAGATAATTTTTGTACTATCTACAACAAGTAACTCTACATAATAAAGTCTGATCAAATAACTTCAAATCAAAAAAAATTATTGTAACTGATTAAATTAAATTGGAAGTGTAATCAAATCTCGTCTTTCAACTAGCTTGATAGAACTAATTTTGAACTTTCCGTAAGCAACAAACATGATTAATTTAGGAAAGCATGACTGGACTAGTTGTATAAAATCACTCCATTCTTAATTAAAAGTATCATGTTCTAAATCGGGGGATTGTAAGCATTTGGTAGGGATTGTAAACATTTGGTAGGGAGTGATTTCCTGTTAATGCATTTACGTGGCGCGAATCCAGATTATCAACACTCAATAACGGATATTGGACATTGGTTGGAAAAAATACTACTCCTCCGGTCCATTTTCATTGATTCTTGGACTATTTTTACATATATTAAGAAACTCACCTTTTAGCATTAGTTAACAATGAAAATAACCATATTTACCTTAGTTTATTCATTGAAAATATAAAAAATACTCTTAGGCTCTTTACTCCAAATGCAACTTTAAAAAAAATAATTTCTTCTAGATATTTGAAAATATCAAATACTTTGAACTACGGAAAAAACTAAAAAATCAATTAAACTGAATCGAAGAGAGTACTAGTTTCTGTAGAAGTAGTCCTATAACTTAAAGACCCATTTGGCATAGGAATCCATGGTTATTAATGAAAAAAAACTAATTGTCGCTTTATGAAAATATTGTCCCCTACAAAGTCAAAATCAAAATAATTTGTGATCATACGTTGTTTAGATACAACTTGGTCATGAAATAAAAGCAGAAAACTTGTGCCTTCACTTATGAGAATTGACATCTCTACTATTGTTGTGATCCCTACAATAAAAACTAGAAATTTTTGCATTCAATGCCTCTCACAAGCCTCTTGCTTTAAGCATTTGTGTTGTTTTCTTTTATTTATTGCATCAAGTTTTTGCCTCGATATTCCATTTGTGAGTTAATGGTTTTAATTTATTACCAAGACTAGTAGATTGCGGCTGCAAGTCCAGAACGATTTTGTCCCTTTTGAGTCACAATTTGATTGTGCTTGGCTAATAAAAGTTACATTGTACTGCGCAGACTAATTAAATTGGGGAAAGAAATTTTGAAAGATATATTTAACTGTCACGATCAAAAATTCTCATCGTCGGGATTGTGATAGCGCCTAACATTACACTTGTCAGGCAAGCTAACGTTAGAGATTATTTAGCTATTTTTTTCCATTTTTAGTAATTAACAGTAAACATGCAAGATAAAGCGGAATAACTGTAAAGACGTATAGACATCGATGCCCTTTACATACTTCTACCTAGAAATTCGGTGTCACAATTCACAAACATACTATAATTTTTCTACAATCACTTGTCTGAAAGAAATTAAAATTGTTTTGGAAATAAAGGAAAAACAGTAACGAAGATGTGTAGAAGGGGACGCCACGGCCTGCGGACGCCAGCAGGACTACCTTGGGTCTCCGAGTTGTATAACCTGAGTCAATCTCTCAATCAGCCACTACTTGCTCCGAAATCTGCACAGGAAGTGAAGAGTGCAGTATCAGTACAACCGACCCCATGTACTGGTAAGTGCCGAGCCTAACCTCGACGAAGGAGTGACGAGGCTGCGGCGTGACACTCACAATATAACAACATATAGTTACAACTAAAACAGAAAAGGAAAAAGGATAATGTAAAAGCAGTAAATTGCAGAAATAAATACATAACTCAAGTGTATTATCAGTATCCAGCTATAACCAACCCTTAAGTGAAATGTAAAACTACCGAATAACTTACACATCCAGAGAAAAATACATAAACTGATGCGGCACGCATCCTGATCCCACCAGACAACACAAAATCCTCCCTTATTACTCTGTAACAATAACAACAACAATATATATATATATATATATATATATATATATATATATATATATATATATAT
>MDKI01086054.1:0-19984 GCA_005239505.1 Nicotiana paniculata | reverse complement strand
TTAACGGATTACATTTATATTATTTAGATAGTAAATATAAAAGTGATTTTTAATTTTGACCAACGTTTACCTGAAAAGGGACCAACTTTGGTCGCTAATTATCCAGAAATTAAAATTAGCGACCAACATTGGTCGCTAAAGTTGAATCGGATTTATTTTATATTTTATATAATATTTAAAATAATAATATAATGGTTAAACGTTGGAATTGTGTCCCAGATTAGCGACCAAAGTTGGTCTCTATCTGCTTCCCCTTTTACAATCGACCATCTTTGGTCGCTACTTTTAAATTATATTTATTTATATTTTATAATTTTATTTAAATAATAATATAATTATTAAATTTATATATCTGGGTTCCAGATTAGCGATCAAAGTTGGTCTCTATTTTCTTCCTCTTTTAAAGGCGACAAACTTTGGTCGCTTTTAAATTTTATTATTAATATTTTATAATTTTTTTTAAAATAATAATATAATTATTAAATTTATATATCTGGGTTCCAGATTAGCGATCAAAGTTGGTCTCTATTTTCTTCCTCTTTTAAAGGCGACAAACTTTGGTCGCTTTTAAATTTTATTATTAATATTTTATAATTTTTTTTAAAATAATAATATAATTATTAAAATTTTATAATTGGGTCCTACTTTAGCGATCAAAGTTGGTCGCTAAATTCAATATTTCTTTGACCAAGAAGGTCTGACCAGTCCGGTCAATATTTTGACCAAATTAGCGATCAACCTTAGTCGCTAATATATTTACAATTATTTTTTAATAATTTTCTTCAACTTAGCGGTCAACTGTGGTCGCTTTTCCCGACAGACCAGTTTTGGCCGCAAAAGTTTGATCGCTTTTTACCGTATTTTTAGTAATGATTTAATATTATACAATTATAATGATACTTAATAAACGATCTAATTATATAAATATCTTTACACCGTTTAGTGTTTAAATAGAACTTAAACCCTAGCCAAAAAAGAATCCAACCGCTTCAGACTTAGTTAAATACCATAGGTAATTCAGACTTAGAATCGCCGCATCGGCGTGTATTTACTTTGTATTTATACTAATGGGAGATAGTAATATGTGTCCGATGGAATTTCTAGAATGCACAAAAAAGCTGACTCCAAATGCATCGTTTAAAAAGAAAAATATCACTTAGTCGGTTTTATTTTTTTCTCTTTTCCTTCTTTTTTGGATATAAGTCATAAGAATGAAAGGATTTTTTTCTCCCATAAGAATGAAAAGAGCCCACCATTTGGATGGTTCAGATCTACCATTTATTACTATTGGCAAGGGATGCCATAAGTGCTTTTGGTGGTGCATGAACGGTAGAAATACTAAATACAAATTAATGTATACTGAATGGAACAATATTTATACTATTTTTTTTAAAGAACCCTAGCTAGAGCCCTACTCACATGACAGATGTCAGAGATCTCATGCTCACCCCATGAATTATACCCCCATTTAAATGAGTCAACTCGCCGGCGACGATATGTCGGCGATGATAGATCTGTTACTGGAGATTCTTTCGTACACCTGTCAATCATCAAGTGCGAATGCTTAGGCTAGTTTTAGGGGCAGTAATCGGGTGAGTCCGATCGAATATAGGCAGATTGAAAACTGATAATGCAAGAACATAAAAAAAAAGATTGATTCAGTTCATTTTTAATACGAATAAAAATTAGGTTAATCGACGAATAATATGATATTCATATTATTCATGACTTCTTGAATATGATCACTTTGAAAGAATTCATAACCTTCCAAACCTAAGAAATTCCTAATTTTAGTCATGGTAAATAAAAATGTTAAACCCAATAATTATATATTGATTATCCAATTTTTAAGTAGATAATATAAATCCTATCTATATTAATTAATTTTTTAAAAAAGTTCATTATCCAATTTATTATTTAATAAATAATATAAATAAATAATTATTTTTGCCTCCATTTTGCCACCACCTAATTAGTTCTATTATTTAACGTGTATGCAACCTTTATCATGATATATCGACTGCAGCAGCTTAGAGTTTCGTTAATTTGGAGGGAGCAGGGGTGGGTGCGTGGGGGAACACATTTCGAGGTGGATCAAGTTCTGCCATGTCTACTACTGCTTCATGTGTTGTTTTATTAATAACCCACTAGCGGTGAAGGGATAAAATTCACAAATTAAAATACTCATGTTGCAGCTCAAGTAAACTTCCATGACATTATTATGAAACTTCACCTATCGAATTTTAAACTTCATCATAAAAATTAATTTTAAATTACATGACCGAAATAAGGTGGAGGAGGTCATGGGGGCATTGCGTGAGATGAGTTGGGGTAGAGCAATCGGGCCAGACAAAATTTCGGTTGAGTTTTGGAAGTGTGTGGGTAGAGTGGGATTGGAGTGGCTTACTGGTTTGTTCAATGTAATTTTTAGGATTAAGAAGATGCCGGAGGAGTGGAGGTGGAATACAGTGGTGCCATTGTACAATAAGAAAGGTGATATCCAGTGTTGTAACAACTATAGAGGTATCAAGTTACTAAGCCATACCATGAAAGTCTGGGAGAGGGTGGTTGAAGCGAGGGTGAGGAAGACGACTTCTATATCCGACAATCAGTTTGGGTTCATGCCAGATCGTTTCACTACGGAAGTTATCCACCTTATTAGGAGGCTGGTGGAACAGTACAGGGATAAGAAGAAGGATCTGCACATGGTGTTTACTGACTTGGAGAAAGCGTATGATAACGTCCCTAGGGAGGTGCTCTGGAGATTTCTTGAGGCAAAGGGCGTGCCGGTAGCCTACATAAGAGAGATCAAGGACATGTATGATGGAGCTAAGACTAAGGTTAGGATTGTGGGAGGCGACTCAGAGCATTTCCCAGTTGTAATGGGTTACACCAAGGCTCTGCTCTTAGCCCATTCGAACTCTAAGACTTTTACATATAAAATGCGAAAGAGTTTTTCTCAATCTTCCGAAAATTTGTTGTGGGTTGAATGAGAATAACATGTTGTTTTTCTGTTCAAGTTATTTGGTACAAGAAAGACATCAGTAATGACCACATTGGGACCTCACAATTTCCGTGAGGGATGTGCCATGGTGTATGTTATTTGCTGATGACATGGTTCTAATTGATGAGACGAGGGTTGGTGTTAGCGAGAGGCTGGAGGTTTGGAGACAGATCCTCGAGTCTAAGGGTTTCAAATTGAGTAGGTCTAAGACAGAGTACCTGGAGTGCAAGTTTAGCGCTGAGTCGAGGGAAGTAGGCAGTGACGTGGGCTTGGATCACAGGTCATCCCCAAGAAAGATAGCTTCAAGTACCTTGGGACGGTGATTCAGGGGGACGGAGAGATAGACGAGGACGCCACTCATCGTATAGGGGCGGGCTGGATGAAATGGAGGCTTGCATCTGGAGTCTTGTGTGACAAGAAAGTGCCACTGATACTCAAAGGTAAGTTTTATAGAGCGGTGGTTAAACCTGCCTGTTGTATGGAGCAGAGTGTTGGCCGGTTAAGAACTCCCATATTCAGAAGATGAAGGTAGCAGAGATGAGGATGCTTAGGTGGATGTGCGGGCACACTAGATGTGATGACCCAAAAGGTCATCTTGTATAATTTAGCAAAAACTGTGTTCCGAGGCCCTGAAAGGCTCCGTTAATATCACCTCGATGTGTGTGCACATCCCGAGCATGTAGCCGGGAAGTTTTGATGTGGAAATGTGTTGAAATGTTGAATTTATGATAATTAATGGAATAAAGTTGACTTTGGTCAACATTTTTGGTAAACGGACCCGGACCCGTGATTTGACGGTCCCGGAGGGTCCGTGAGAAAATATGGTACTCGAGTGTATGCCCGGAATCGAATTCCGAGGTCCCAAGCCCGAGAAATGAATTTTTAAAGAAAATTGTTTTCTGAAAATAAGAAAGACTTTTGAAAATGAACTTTGATATGAATCTGTGTTACCAGGCCCGTATTATGATTTCGATATCCGGAAAAGGTTCAATATGTGTTATGTGATTTATCTGTAAAATTTGGAAGGAAACGGACTTGGTTTGACGTGTTTCGGATCAAAATTGGAGAATTTAGAAGTTTTTGAAGTTTGAGAAAATTCTATAGATTTTTGAGTTTAATTCATTGGTTTTGATGTTATATTAGTCGTTTAATTACTCGAATAAGTTTGTAGGATGATTTTGAAGTCGTGCGTATATTTAGTTTTGGGCCCCGAGGGCTCGGGTGAGTTCCGGGTAGGTGTCGGGGTGCAAAAGAGTTGGAAAACAATCTGATTTTCGATCTGTTTCTGGTGTTTTGTGTTTTGCTCTCCGCGATCGCGGCATGAGTCACGCGATCGCGATGTGTCTATGGTTGGGGGTGGAAATTACACTACGTGAACGCAGGGCGTTGGAGGCGATCATAGTGCCTGGGGGTGGTGCTCTACGCGATCGCGTGGGGCCTCACGCGATCGCATAGTGTTAAAGGGATCTGGGGGCGGGGTAGTGTGTTGCTCTACGCGAACGCGATCGCTTAGTCGCGATCGCGATTGTCAGTGTCCAGTACCCCCGCGATCGCAGTCCCTTGTTCGCGATTTCGTAAGTCTAAAACCCAGTACTATCCACGATCGCAACTCCCCTTCCGCGATCGCGTAGAGTAAATTCGCCCAATCATTTTAATGCCTTAAAAATAGAAACATTACGGGATTCTCACCACTTTTCTCAACCTACCTTCTTCCCCACTCTCCTTAGGCGAAATTTGAAGACCTCCATCACCATAGCTCCATAGGTAAGTGTTCTTAACATCATGTCCTCTCACTTTCATCAACTAATCTCTAGAATCCAGGCCTAAAATCATGAAAACAAAGTAGAAATGAGGAGATTTGGGTAGAGTTAGGTTTATGAGATTTTGGGTAATTCAACCTCAATTTGGGGTCGAATTTCAAAACAAATCATATATTTGAACTCGTGGGGGTATGGGTGATCGGGTTTTGGTCCGAGCCTCGTGGTTGGACCAAGCGGGCCCAGGGTCAGATTTTGGTATTTTTGGAAGAATGCTAGGAATTGTATATTTAGGCTATCAGATTGTATTAATGAGTCATATTGATGTTAATAAGTTAATTATATCTAGATATTGTTGTTCCGGAGTTGAATTCAAAAGGAAAGGCGGTGTTAGAGGCTTGATTGCTATTTTTGGACCCGAGGTAAGTGTCTTGCCTAACTTTGGTGAGGGAATAGGTATTGTATGCTATGTGTTAAGTGTTTATCATGTTCAATGCATAGGCGAGGTGACGAGTACCTATGCATTGTGTGTCAAGCATGCCCGTGAGTCTATTTTCCATAGAAATCTTATTATTATTTTCATGTTCGTTATAATATGAACTTATCTCTACTTGGAAGTTGATTGTTGTTGAAAATCCTCGTTGATGAACTTGTGATGTAATGGTCCTATTGAGGACCTAACTGTAAAGGATATACTTGAAAAGGTTGGTTATAGCTGAGACCCTTGCCGAGCAATTTGTTATGATAATGACTGATATTCTCCCCTTGTCGGGTCATTATGATTTGTGATTCCACTATGCTGCATTCCTTGCCATTTTGATAATTGTCATTGCATTGGTGAGGAAGAGTGTAAAGCACGAAGGGTGATGTCGTGCCATGATTTACATTGATCACATCATATATTGCATAGTGAGGAAGAGAGTAAAAGCACGAAGGGTGATGTCGTGCCATGATTTACATTGATCACATCATATATTGCATGATGAGGCAGAGAGTAAAAGCACGAAGGGTGATGCCGTGCCATGATTCGTATTGATTACATCATATATTGAATAGTGAGGAAGAGAGTAAAAGCACTAAGGGTGATGTCGTGCCATGATTTATATTTAAAAGCACGAAGGTTGATGTCGTGCCATGATTTACATTGATCACATCATATATTGCATAGTGAGGAAGAGAGTAAAAGCACTAAGGGTGATGTCGTGCCATGATTTATATTTAAAAGCACGAAGGTTGATGTCGTGCCATGATTTACATTGACATACATGATACATTGCATTGTGAGGAAGAGAGTAAAAGCACGAAGGGTGATACCGTGCCATGATTCATGTTATCTTACATCGTACATTTTGCATCGTGAGGAAGAGAGTAAAAGCACGAAGGGTGATGTCGTGCCATGATTTACATTGATCACATCATATATTGCATAGTGAGGAAGAGAGTAAAAGCACGAAGGGTGATGTCGTGCCATTTATTACATTTCTGGTATTATATTTGTTTCATTAGCATATTTCTGATAAATTGTCTTCTTTTTTGTTCCTATGTACGTAATTAACTGCTCTATCACACTTGTTACCCCCTTTGTCTGCTCCCGTATCCCCCTACATATCTGTTTATCTCTTGCTTTGTTTTCCACGATATATGTTGTAGAATAGGAAAGGTTAACGTTTGTTGTCAAGTCTAGCCTCGTCACTACTTCGGCCGAGGTTAGGCTCGGCACTTACTCAGTACATGGGGTCGGTTGTACTGATGCTACACTGCACATCTTATTGTTGTGCAGATCCCGCACTCAGACCCAGTGGACAACATTGAGGGAGTCACCTTCAGTCCACTCCATAGGCTTCGAGGTATACCGCTGTCGTTCGTGGGCCTTGGCGTCTCTCCTATCCCTAGTTCCTGTATTTTTGTCTTGTCTTTCCTCTAGTTCTCAGAGACAGTCATGTAATTCCTTTAAGACTTTGTATTTAGCACTCATATAGACAGTTCGTGAGTTTGTGACTCCAGGTTTTGGGGAATTATTGCAACGTTGTATTATGTTATCTTTACTTAGTTTTGAAACTTTATCTATTTTCGCTGTTAAGAATGGTGAACTGTTTTTAGCTTATTCTGTTAATTCGGTGTTATCGTGTTAGTTCAACTGCACACGTGGGCTTGTCTAGCGGGTTCAACGTTAGACGCCATCACGGTCGAACGTGGAATTTCGGGCCGTGACAAGTTGGTATCAGAGCCCTTGGTTGCTTAGGTCTCACAACTCACGGAAAACTTGGTAGAGTCTGAGGGATCGGTACGGAGACGTCTGTATTTATCCCACAGAGGCTGCAAAGTTAGGATGACTCCACATTTCTTTTCATCTCTGTCGTGCGATAGGAATTCTGAGTACTGATTAAGTTTCTATTCTATTCTCTCGCAGATGGCGAGGACGCGTGCTTCCCTTGGTTCCGCTCAGCAGCCCGACACTCCTGCTATAGCTCCTACGAGGGGTCGAGGACGAGGTCGTGCTAGTGGCCGAGGCGGGGGCTGGGCTCAGCCTAGAGCAGCAGCCCCAATGGAGGACCCTCAGGTCGAGTCTGACGAGGAGGTCCCAGTTCCGGCAGTCCCAGTTGGACCAGCTCAGGTCCCAGAGGGGTTCATAGCTACCCCAGTGCCTCAAGACGCTCTTGTCCGTCTAGTCGTTAACTTATAGGTTCGGCCGAACCCGGTAGCTTTCGTTCAAACCATGTATTTGTCTTAAGAAATTCATTGAATAGTATAAAGTATTAATTTAGAACCGAGTAACTTAAAAGATTTAGAATCTTGAACCCATAAGTTTCAAATCCTGGCTCCGCCTCTGCCCCTCCTATTGTATCTTTTCTTGTTTTTACAATAAACAAGATAGGGGTCAATGCCAAACCCACCATCATCACGAAAGGTGAAAGTCCGGGTCGTTGGATTTAAAAAAAAATCCAAATTAGTTGGAGCTCTATGCGCAAAAACGGAACACAAGGTGAGAAATAAAAAAATGAGTTTGTGACATGGTACACTTCATGGGCCAGAAGGGAAATAGAAAAGTAGGTGCATGGACTAAAAAAAGGAAACCACGAGCTAAAAGCTTGGGCTTCAGAAATTTCCATGCAAAGAAAGTTCAGTTGGTGAAAAATTATGATCACATTACGCATTTAGCACCAGCAGCTAGCTCCAAACAGAACATGAGCTTTCCAAGAAAATGTAGTTTGTGAAAGTGAGATCACAAAGGGTTAGGATGCATGATGCTTGTGATTGTTTGATTGCTCAATTTGTCAATGATGCAATCCCAAGCTCATCAAATGTAGCGATGAAAATCATGTGGAAAAGAAAGACAATAGGACCACTTCTGACTTTTGATAGCAAATATTTACACTATTAAATCCTCTAGAAGATAATTGAATGTAGCTAATAAATAGGTGAAACAACTAACTTGAAAAGAAAAATAGATAATCTGTTACAACAAGTTAAAATTATATTTATCGTGTAAAATATGTTTTAGAGCGAGTCCCGAGGAAAAAAAGAAGGGTCAAGAAAGCGGAGATCGAAAATTTGGAAATTATTTTCAATTTCATAAATATCCTATATATCGGAACGCATGTATAATAAATAAAGTTATAGAATATGGGAGTCTTAAAAATAGTTTGTCGAGGGAGATAAGATAAGGTGGTGCAACTGTGATAATGCAAAGTAAATTTCTAAAGAATCAACCCAACAACAAAATCTTTCTATCTTCTCTTCTTTTTATCCAATCGAACCGTTTCTTGCAGAGAACATGTCTCTTTGTTCATGTCGTTTTTGATAAAGTATAGTATTACAATATTTTATACTTTCGTTTTTAGTGCTTGGAGAGAGAAAAGTGATAACAAAATAGAGATATGATGGGTTTCAGGGAGGGTGGAGGGGGAAGATGTTCCAACCAATATCAAAGTTATTTAAAAGTTAACCATATATAAATACTAGTAATTTTTAATGTAAATAAATTTAAAAATTTATGATATATAATCTACTACAAACTGATTAAATTACTTGTGTAAGAATTTTTTACAGTATTACTAGTATATAAATGTCACGACCCGGAATTTCTATCTTGAGATCGTGATAGTGCCTAACATTTCACTTGCTAGGCAAGCCAATATTAGAGAACCGTTAAGCTAATTGTTATTCAATTTCAATAAATAAAGCCAGTTAGTGAAAATGAAATAAAATCGAGTGCGAAATAACATAAATGCCCATAATATCAACTACAATCCGGATTTGGAGTCACAACTCACAAGCTTCTAGGATTTCCTACAAATAGAGTCTGAAAGAAATACAACTGTTTTGCACGAAAAGAAACAGTAAAATAGGAAAAATAGAAGGGGAATTCAAGGTTTGCAGATGCTAGCAGATCTACCTCGAGTCTCCAATGAGCAAATCCAAGCTGAAAAGCCTCACGAATAGCTGGGACCAATGCCAAAATCTGCACAAGAAGTGCAGAGTGTAGTATGAGTACAACCGACCTCATGTACTCTGTAAGTGTCGAGCCTAACTTCGACGAAGTAATGACGAGGCTAAGGCAGGTCACTCACACTACAACTTGTACGTTGTATATAATAAAGACAGAAAAGGAAATACAGAACGAAATAAGGCAGTTAATTGAAAATAATAGCTACAACCTCAAGAAATAAGCCAATGACGTTCAAAATTACCAATTCTTAGAGTTCAGATGAAAATACCGAAAACCAACACACTTCAAGGAAATAGAAACACATAGGTTGATGTGGCGCGCAACCCGATCCCACCGTACAACACATAATCCTCCCTTATTTCACCGTAACAAAATATATATATATATATATATATATATATATATATATATATATTGTGGCGCACAACCCGATTCCACCATTTAATAATATCATTATCATAATTCACCCTTATTTCACCATAACAGTCCACCATTATTCTACCAGTTGTGGCGTGCAACCCGATCCCACCGTATAACAATATCGGTATCATAGTACACCCTTATTCTACCATATCAATCAATTCTTATTTCAGATGTTGCGGCGTGCAACCCGATCCCACTATATCAGTACCAAATACTTAATTTGCACAGTCAAATTAACAATTCAAATCACGAAAACCTTTACGATCAATAAATACTAAACTGAACCAAAATGGAAACCTTGTACAACACAGGAATCTACATAAGTAATACTACACAGCAAGCCCAGTCCAGTAATTGACAATTAAAAGATGCAAGTAAGTTAGTTTAAGCAATTAGCAGAGAATCATGAAACTATGAAAAGATCTAATATCATTAACATGAGTAGATATTGATTAACAGGTAGTAAGTAAGCATAGAAAGCATTTAGGGCATATAACATTTAAGGCAGGGAAGAAGATAATTATAGAACAACGAACAAGCAGGGAAAACAAAAAATTCGGCGGCGTATAAGCACTTATCACCTTACGTATACGCCGTTCACATGGAATTCACATAGCACATAGTCCACGGGTTCCTAATTCCCTCAAGTCAAGGTTAGACTCAACTCTTACCTCGCTCTAAAGATCACTCAAAGCTCAACCACAACCTTGACTTTCAGACAAGCCTCCGAACCAACAATATCTAGCGAATTACCAACCAAACAATTCAAAATAGGCCTTAGGAATTACCCATGGTTGCAAAAGAGTCAATTTAGGTCATTATTGAAAAAGTCAACAAAAGTCAACTCCCGGTCCCGCTTGGTCCAAATCCGAAATTGGGACCAAAACCCGATTACCCATTCACCCCGAGCCCCGTTATGTAATTTATTTTGGAATTCGACCTCAATTTGAGGCCTAAATCTCAATTTTACAAAAATCTCTAATTCTACCCAAACTCCCAATTTTCACCATGAAAACACTAGATTTTAAGTTGAAATATGAAATGTAATGAAAGATTTAAAGAAAATAGGTTAGAATGACTTACCAATGAATTGGTGAAGAAACAATCTTTGAAAAATCGCCTCTATGGTTTTCTAATTTTGAAAATTTGAAGAATGAAAAAAAATCTCGTCAAGTTCGGATTTTACCCAGTTGCAGATGTCGCAAATGCGATGAACCCCACAAATGCGAGAAACTCTTCGCAATTGCAAAGTCTTAACATTCCTGCTGCCTTCGCAAATGCGAACAAATTGTCCGAAAATGCGAACCTGAGGGGATCGCAATTGCGATACCCCTCTTCACAAATGTGAAAAATCCACCCCAGCCCACTGCTCGCAAATGCATGGTTTCTTCACAAATACGAGGCTCGCGCATTTACGAGCCAGACCTCGCAATTGCGAAGTCTGTAGACCTGATGCACCAACAACTCATTTAAGTTCAAAAACACTTTGTAGCCTATCCGAAACTAACCCGAGCCCTCGGGGCTCTAAACCAAATATGCACACAAGTCTCAAAACATCATACAAACTTGCTTGCATGATCAGATCGCTAAAATAACACCTAAAACTACGAATTGAGCATCAAATCAAAGGGAATTTTCAAGAAAACTCATGAACTTCTATTTCAAACCAACTCCGTTTCTCATCAAATTTGACAGACAAGTCATAAATATAGAGATGAACCTATACCGATTCCGAAACCAAAATACGGACCCGATATCAACAAATTCAAACGTCGTTCAATTCTTTAAAATCATTTAACCTTTAGACTTCCAATTTTTGAAAGAAATCAATAACTCGAGTTAGGGACCTCCGAATTTGATTCTGGGCATATGCCCAGGTCCCAAATCACGATACGGACCCACCGGGACCGTTGAAACACGTATCCGGGGTCTGTTTTCTCAAAACATTGACCGAAGTCAACTCAAATAAATTTTTAAGAAAAAATTTAATATTTTATCAATTTTTAACATAAAAGCCTTCCGGAAAAATGCGCGAACTGCGCATGCAAATCGAGGAAGGCTTAAAGAAACTACTAGAGGCTTCAAAACACAGAATTAAGTTTTAAAACTCTAAATGACATATAGGGTCATCACAATCTCCATCTCTAAAACAACCATTCGTCCTTGAACTGACATAGAAAAGTACCTGTGCTGATGAAAAGGTGTGAATATCTACTCCGCATATCTAAATTGGACTCCCAAGTAGCTGCCTTGACGGGCCGGCCTCTCCACTGCACTCAAACTGAAGGATAACTCTTAGACCTCAATTGTCGAACCTGCCAGGCTAAAATAGCCACCAGCTCCTCCTCGTAAGTCAAATCCTTGTCCAATTAGACTGAGCTGAAATCTAACACATGGGATAGATCACCATGATACTTCCGGAGCATGGACACATGGAACACCGGATGAACAACAGATAAACTAGGTGGCAATACGAGCTTGTAAGCCACTTCGCCCGCTCTCTCCAGAATCTCAAAGGGTCCGATATACCTAGGGCTCAACTTTCCCTTCTTTTCGAACCTGATCACACCCTTCATGGGTGAAACTCAAAGCAATACTCTCTCCGACCATGAATGCAACATCATGAAATCGACGGTCGGCATAACTCTTCTGCCTGGAATGAGCTGTTCAAAGTCGATCCTGAATAATCTTAACCTTATCCAAGGCATCCTGTACCAAATATGTACCTAGAAACCGATCCTCCCCCGACTCAAACCATCTAAATGGCGATCGGCAACGCCTCCCGTACAATGCCTCACAGGGGGCCATCTGAATGCTCGATTGGTAGCTGTTATTGTAGGCAAACTCTGCAAGTGGCAAGAACTGATCCTACGAGCCTTCGAAGTCTATCACTCATGTGCAGATTATATCCTCCAATATCTGAATAGTGCACTTGGATTGTCCGTCCGTCTAAGGATGAAACGATGTGCTCAACTCAACCTGCGTGCCAACTCACGCTGTACTGCTCTCCAAAAGTGCAAGATGAATTATGTGCCTCAATCAGAAATGATAGACACATGCACACCATGAAGACGGACGATCTCACGTATGTAGATCTTAGCTAACCGCTCTTAAGAATAGGTAACTACCACAAGAATGAAATGCGTTGACTTGGTCATTCTGTCCACAATAACCCATACCGCGTCGATGCTCATATTTTACTCCCACTTCCACTCAGGAACTCTATCTTCCAAAGCAAACCATCAGGTCTCTGATGCTCATACTTTACTTGCTGACAATTTAGGCACCGATCTACATATGTCACTATATCCTTCTTCATCCTCCTCCACCAATAATGCTTTCGCAAGTCCTGATACATCTTGGCGGCACCCGGATGAATAGAATATCGGGAACTGTGGGTCTCCTCAAGAATCAACTCACGGAGTCCATCTACATTGGGCACACAAATACGACCTTGCATCCTCAAAACTCTATCATCTCCAACAATAACCTTCTTGGCACCACCGTGTCATACTGTGTCTCTAAGGACAAGGAAATGACGATCGTCATACTACCGCTCCCTGATGCGCTCAAAGAAGGAAGATTGAGCGACTGTACAAGCTAGAACATGACTGGGCTATGAAATATCCAACCTCACAAACTGATTGGCCAAGTCCTGAACATCTTTTGCAAGCGGTCTCTCACCAACTGGAATGTACGCAAGGTTACCCATACTCGCTACCTTTCTACTCAAGGCGTCGGCCACCACATTTGCCTTCCCGGGATGATACAAGATGGTGATATCATAGTCTTTCAATAAATCCAACCACCTCCTCTGCCTCAAATTGATATCCTTTTTTCTTGCATAAATACTGAAGGCTCTGATGATCCGTGAAAACCTCACACGACACGCCATAAAGATAGTGCCTCCAAATTTTCAGCGCATGAACAATGGATGACAACTCTAAGTCATGGACATGGTAATTCTTCTCATGAACCTTCAACTGCCGGGATGCATATGCAATCACCCTGCCATCCTGCATCAATATTGTACCGAGCCCAAAACGGGACACATCACAATATACAGTATAAGATCCTGAACCTATGGGCAATACCAACACTGGCGCTGTAGTGAAAACAGCCTTGAGATTTTGAAAGCTCGCCTCACACTCGCCTAACCATCTGAACGGGGCACCCTTCTAGGTCAACCTGGTCAATGAGGCTGCTATAAAAAAAACTCTCCACAAACCAACGGTAATAACCCCACAAACCCAAGAAACTCCGGATCTCTGTGGCTGAAGTGGTTCTAGGCCAGTTCTGAACTGCCACAATCTTCTTAGGATCCACCTGAATGCCCTCTGCTGATACAACGTGCCTCAAGAAAGAGACTGAATCCAACCAAAACTCGCACTTTAAAATCTTGGCATATAACTGATTGTCTTTTAGAGTCTGAAGTATGATCCGAAGATGCTTCTCATGCTCCTCTTGACTACGGGAGTAGATCAAGATATCATCAATAAACAAAATCACAAAGGAGTCCAAATAGGTCTTGAACACTCGGTTCACCAAATCCATAAATGCTGCTAGGGCATTTTTCAACCCAAAGGACATCACTTGAAACTCATAATCCCCGTACCGAGTCTGAAAAGTTGTCTTAGGGACATCAGATGCCCTAATCCTCAACTGATGGTAGCCAGACCTCAAATCAATATTCGAAAACACCTTGGCACCCTGAAGATGATCAAATAAGTCATCAATCCTCAGTAATGGATACTTGTTCTTGATGGTGACTTTGTTCAACTGCTGATAATCTACGCATATCCTCATAGATCCATCCTTCTTCTTCACGAACAACACAGGTGCACCCCAGGGCGAGACACTAGGTCTAATGAAGCCCTTATCAAGTAAATCTTGCAACTGCTCCTTCAATTCTTTCAACTCTGGAGGGGTCATACGATATGGCGGAATGGAGATGGTCTGAGTGCCCGGAGCCAAATCAATACAAAAGTCAATATCCCTGTAGTGGAATCCCCGGCAGGTCCGCAGGAAACATCTCTAGAAAACTCACGAAAAACTGGTACTGAATCTATGGAATGAACCTTCGCATTAGAATCGCAGACATAAGACAAATAAGCTAGACACCCCTTCTCGACCACATGTCGAGCCTTCACATAAGAGATAACCTTGCTGGTAAAATGGCTAGAAGTCCCTCGCCACTCTAATCGAGGCAACCTTGGCAAGTTTAAGGTCAGCGTCTTGGCGTGACAATCCAATATAACATGATAAGGCGACATCCAATCTGTACTCAAAATGACATCAAAATCAACCATATCGAGAATTAGAAGATCTACGCTAGTCTCAAGACTCCCAAAAGTAACCACACACGAATGATACACACGATCTAAAACAATAGTATCTTCCATAGGTGTGGACATATACACAAGAACACTCAAGGAATCACGAGGCACAACCAAATATGAGGCAAAATAGGATGACACGTAGGAATAAGTAGAACCCAGATCAAATAGAACTAAAGCATCTCTACTGCAAACTGAAATAGTGCATGTGATAACAACGTTAGATGACTCAGCCTCAGGCCTGGATGAGAAGGCATAACATTGGGGCTAGGCCCTACCACTCTGAACCACGTCCCTAGGACGACCTCTAACTTGTTGGCCTCCACCTCTAACGGCCTGACCTCTACCTCTAATAGTCTGACCTCTACTTCTGGCTGCCTGACCCCTGCCTCTAGCTGGCTGAGCAGGCGGTGTAGAAACTGGTGTTGGGCCCATGGCATGAGAAGCCTGATGCTGTGGCGTGCCGCCCAATAATCTCAGGCAGGTTCTCCTGATATGACCAAAACCACCACACTCAAAACATCCATCCTAGCACTGTGGCTGCGAAAACCGAGACTGACCTGAACGAGGCAGAAAACCACGGTAATAACTCTGAATAGGAGGTGCACTGGTAGGATCTGGCGGTGCACTGTAACCTGGCTGCTCAGAATGAGGCACATAAGGACCACGACTTCCTAAATCACTGTGGGATGCTTGGAGTGCTGAATGAAACGGCCTGGGAGGATGGCCTCTAATAAAAGTACCCCTGCCTCCAGATGAGGTTCCATTAAAACCACCAGAATGGAGAGGCCTCTTGTCAGACCCCTGACCTCCCTCCTGTGCAAGAACCATCTCGACTCGCCTGGCGACATTGGTAGCCGTCTGAAAAGAAATCTCACTCCCGGTATCCTTGTCCATCTGCAACTTGATAGGCTAAGCAAGTCCCTCAACAAACCACCTCACCCTCTCTTTATTTGTAGGAAGAAGAAGAATAGCATGACGGGCCAGATCCACAAAATGGGTCTCATACTGAGTGATAGACATACTGCCCTGATGGAGATGCTCAAACTGCCTGCGATAATCCTCTCTCAGTGTGATAGGGAGGAACTTCTGTAGGAAGATCTGAGAGAACTGGTCCCACGTAAGAGCAGGAGACCCAGCTGGTCTGGTCAACACATAGTCCCTCCACCATTTCTTTGCGGAACCTGTAATCTGAAATAGAGCAAAATCGACCCCATTGGTCTCCACTATACCCATGTTCCGCAGCACCTCATGACATTTGTTAAGATAATCTTATGGGTCCGATGAAGGTGCACCACTGAAGTGAACTGGAAAGATCTTAGTAAGCTTTTCCAATCTCCATAAATCCTTAGAAGACATGGAAGGCCCATCACCAGCCTGTGCCGCAACAGCTGGATGAACTACCCTAACTGGCGGGGCTACTGTAGTCTGATACTGGGGAGCCATCTGCTTTGGAGTGTGAGTAGCGGGAGTCTGTGTTCCTCCCCAGCCTGAGAGACGACTGGTGCCATAGGAAATGTATCGGCCTGGGACACACTCTCCATAAGGCCCATCAAACGAACTATAGCATCCTGAAGCACTGGGGTGGTGATGAACCCCTCCGGGACTTGAGCTGGTCCAACTGGCACGGTCTGGGCGGAAACCTCCTCATCAAACTCTACCTGAGGCTCCACTATTGGTGCTGCTGCTCGAGCTCTGGGCTGAGCTCTGCCCTTGCCTCGTCCTCGACCTCTGCCCCTCGTAGGAGCTGCCACTAGGGGCTCCGAGTGCTGTCCAGCTGAAGACATAGCACGTGTTCTCGCCATCTGTGAAAGGACAAGAATAGAAGAGTTCAATCAGTAATGATAGAATAAAATCGCATGACAGAGAAGAATAGAAGTGAAGTTGTTCCTAAACTTCATCACCTCTGGAAGATAAGTACAGACATCTCCGTAGAGATCCTCCAGAATCTACTAAGCCTGATCGTGACTTGTGAGACCTAGGCAACCTAATGCTTTGATACCAACTTGTCACGACCCGGAATCCCCACCTTCGTGACCGTGATGGCGCCTAAGATTTCACTTGCTAGGCAAGCCAACGTTAGAGAATTGTTAAGTCAATTGTTATTCCATTTCAACAAATAAAGTCAGTTAAGCCAAAATGAAATAAAACCAAGTGCGGAATAACATAAATGCCCATAATATCTACCACAATCCGGATCTGGATTTGTGAGCATGTAATTTTTAACCTACTATATATTCCTACAAAATTCAATAAATTAATTAATGATTATAATGTCTGTGTGTGAATTATTTGCATTACATAAATCATAATTTGTCTTTTAAAATTCATAAATGATTTAAAGTTGCATGATTCGGTGCATAACTTCAATCATTTTTTATTTGAAAATTACGGAAAATTATTCTTCAAATAATCACATTTTTAACTAGAAATTTCAACCTTTAATTTACTCATTAATTAAAATTTAAACTAGAGTTAATTAATATATTACTTGTAATCGATTGAAATAAATAACAACAAAAATGTTGATTATTTGACACAATGTAGATTTAATGATTAATTATTCATTTTTTCTAATAAAATTGTGAGATTTGTTCCTTAAATGATATGAGTATTAAATTAAATGATATTACTCTTAATTAATTTATAATTAGACAAAAACTAAGTTAGAATTAATCACTACATTTTTTTATTAAGTGTTAGAGTTAAAATAGGGGAAATTCGGATCTGGGCTAGAATTTCCCAGGCCCAAAATCCCTCTCATTACCCGCATCGACCCAGGCCCAAAAACCCCACAACCTGGCCTGCCCCTACACCACCAAAACGACCCCGTTTAAGTTAAGATCAATCTCAGTCGTTGATTTTTCCAGATCCAATGGCTGAGAAGTATCCGATCCCTAAACTATAAATATGTCCAAACCACACCCCACCCCCTCATTTCACCAAAGCCTCACACCCCCCCTTGTCCGTCTCTCTCATCTCTCTAAATTTAAACCCTAGTCGCCCCAGAACCCCACCACCGTCCGGCCACCGGACCTTCTCCAATCGCCCCCAAACTCGCACCATTTAATACTCATCCTCCCCTAAACCCCGTCCTGTTATTAGTTTCTTCAAAAACCATCCCAGAAAACCTCAATCTTAGATCTAAGAATACATAAACCCTAATTCACCCATGCTGACTGACTCAGAAACCTGCAATAGCTTCTACCTACATGGGTCGATAGCTCTCGTTGAGGGCTATTGATTCATGTGGGTTGAAGTTATTTTCAAGCCCCGTTGGAATCCGGCAAGGTCCGACGACCTTCAATTTTCCCAGGCCAAGTACATTTAACACGTATCTCCTCTCCTCTTTATTATTTCTGTACACCACTAAGACAAAAATCATGCTAATCACTATTTTCATTCATGTTTTTATGCTCAATCTGTTAATATCTTCTTTTAAATTTTTTCTGTTTTCTTCTGAAGTTTCATGCATTGATTAGGTAGCATCCATGTTTAGGTTTTAAGATTTTCTGTTAATCCTTAATTAATTAGATTTTTCTGCCTATTTCTCTATTAAAAGTTAATTACAAATAGTTCGTTTAATTGATTCATATTCAGGTTATTCAGATTGTTTGTTTACTGTTTGTCCCCAAGTGATATGGCCCCCTTTTAGATTATTTGCTTCCCTGCTTACCTGAATAGGTTAGATTAGGTTAATCGATTGATTGTCGATTAATTGGGTTAGTACTTGATTCTGAACCAGTGAACAATCATGAATCAATCAGGGTGACAAAATTTCTAAAAAATACCTAGGTTTAATAACTAGCTAAGTCTTTAATTTTAGTCAAAGTAGTCGAGTTGAATTAGCTCAAGTAAATCAGTTAACCCAAGTTTAAGGAATTAAACTCATCAACTTAAATCAATTAACAAGCTATTAAACTAGAATTAACACCTAGTAATGAAATTAACTTAAACCCAGGTAACTAATAAGTATGGTTGGAAACCAACTCTAAGAACCTAATTAACTAATTAAGCTAATGGTCTAACCTAACTTCCTAAAAAGAGACTAGACTCCTAATCTTATTAAAGGTTAAGTATAATTTACTAAGTTAGAATTAACCAACACTAGTTAACCTCAATCTCAAAACAGGTCCAAAATCAGTAGAGATTAAGCACCCTAATTAATCAGGTCTAACAACTTAATTATTTTTATTTGATCTAAGACAACTAGTTAGGTTCAATTGTGCATTTGAGTTAACTAAGCTTAAGAATAATTGATTCACTTAGTCTCACATTTAAATGATTCCAACTTCTTCAATCTAGAAATTAATTTAGGTAGCTTCTTAAGTATTTAACTGAAAATAAAATCTGTTTAAGGCAATTAGTTTGAGGTTAATGGACTAAAACAAATTCATTTAACCTAACTTAAGAGAACTTAGTTGACTAACCTCCATTGAGTTTAATTAAACTGATGATTGAATAACTTAAACATAGATAAGTAGTATGAAAGCCAACTCTAGGCATTTAATCAACTAATCTTCATTCAATTGACTCAACCTTAGTTAAGAACAATTAGTTGTCACCCAAAAGAACCTTCTAGATCAGATACTTAGGGATAGGAGGGTAATTTCAAGGGCTGGAATGTTCTGGAAGGTACAACTGTCCCAAAAGGATAGGGTTGACAGCTGTACCTGTACCCTTTTCAGCTCATTTAGGATAGGGAATATGCAGAGCATATCCTATCCCAACTGTCCCTATATATACACACACTCTTTACCACTAGAGGGAGATTTTTTTTCAGACCCTTCTTTGAACCTTTTGGACTGGAAAATACAAACTTTGACTACTAAAAGACTTGAAAAAAACATAAACAAAAGGATTTGCAGTAGGAGGGGAAAGAATCTGAACTTAGGTTGTCTTATAGCTGTGGTTTTCTTTCCTAAAGGATTTGGTTTTGTTTGCTGCCTTAGTTCAATCATTTGGTATTCAAAAAATCATCTTTTCCTGGATTTCTTTGCTGTGATTTTCTTGC